>JAGFPH010002066.1:124068-140137 GCA_018207615.1 Philaenus spumarius | reverse complement strand
TCACGTCTTCGTATCGGTAACAGCGGCTTTAGTGTGTAAGGTAGATCATAGCTGGAGTCGGTTAAATAATGAACTTTGGTTTCTTAAACATGAAAAAACTTTTCTGTTATCATCGTTGGTAAATAAAATGAGCCTGTGCGGAATAGAACCAAGCATCTTTTAGTTTTCAAGGACCTTTAGACAAGATCAGAGATTCAATTATGGTAAATAAATTTCCCTTGTCTAGTAAATGGTTGCTAATCAATATATCGGGAGTTTCAAAATGAATATCGGGTTTTTAAGGCTATAGTATTTACTACATTAAATTACAATTATAAATAATACATCAAATGAAAAAGCATCTCAAACAGTTTTTTCTGCAAGTGTTCAATGTGACCATCATTTTCAATTCATCACATGGCACAGATCGAATCGATAGACGAGTTCGTTTCAAACCTTATTGTGATTGGAGTAATTGTAACAACTGCTTCAATCCTGTTTCTTGAGTCAGGTAGGCCAGCTGATAGCAGAGTCACATACACGTGATCATTTATGAACCTGCGAAAGTAAAAACCACATGGCGTCAGATCGGGTGAACGTGGAAGCCGTCCGAAACAGGCTCTGTCGCCTGGCTCTTGCGGTCAATCTAGCAGTCGGCTACACATCGTTTAACCCTCTAACTGTCAGACCACTCAAATTGAGTGGTCTCAACGCCCTGCCGTAGTGAATTGTGTAGTCTGTGACAACTCAACTTGTATTTAATATTTCACCCACTAAAAATCATTAAATCGCAATAAATTCAAAAACTGTGTGAAAGGAAATGATTTAAACTTTAATTTTTGTATTTACAAGTTTTTCCTAAAACGTCTATTTACATACGTAATCACCGTTGCAGCTTATTAATTTTATACAACTCAATCGACGCGCGGATTTTGTACCAAAACTTAACGAAATAAGGCATCTTTCCTCTCTGTCTACAGCTCGCCCAGTTCTTTTTCTAAGTTAAATTTATATACCGTTGGATCTGTTACAATTCCCTCTAAATAAAGTCGCTAGCCGATCAAAATTTCGTCAAATATATCTATGGATACGGGGGCGTTTTGTAGACCCTTGTATTGGTTACGTTTCTAACCAATAAACAGCCTTATATATAACACGTGAAAGACTGGTGATATCATTCTAGTTTGAGAAATCTTTTCCTACCTTTGTGTGGAGAATGATTCAAGCTAACATTTAGTTTGAAACAAATATGGGTTACTAGACAGGTTTGTTGTGTAGGACCGTGGGAAAGTCCGTGTTTTCACGGTCTCAAACCAATTTTGATTTTGAAACTAACGGACTTTTTTAACATGCAATGGGTAGGCCGTTTACGCGCGTTTCTTTGTATGTGTAGCAAGGATGGCAAGTTCAGACATTTTTCCTCACTTTTGTTATTAAGTAGAGATTATTCAAACACTTTTGTGAACTAAGAAAATACATGTATACAGTTCTTTTCTTTGATTTATTCTCTACACTTACATTTTTGTGAAAAGCAAATATTCCTGAATTACGTTTGAAAGTAGGCGTAGTTTTGTTAGCACCCTTGTAGTTAGAACATAAAAACTGGTGTTTTCAAAATAATAATTTTGAAATTGATAAATGTTTTTATACAGTTCTATTTAGAACTAAATTTCTAAACATTTTTACGCTTACTAAAAAATTACAAAAAATGTTTACTACTTGTTATGTAGGCCTAAAGTTGAACTTTTTTCTTTCGTTACTGAACAGTTTTTGTTTCTTGAGCTAATAACTTTTACAATTTTACATCAATAAACTTTTAATTGCATGTATGAATTCTGTGAACGTTTCTCTACAATAAAGCCACGCAACACTTTCGGATTGGGATAGAATTACTATATTTGGTGATTTTTTTTAAATTTGCTTGCACACGCACCGAAATGGCTCGGCTTTGCAATAAATTAACATTGACAGTTCTAGGGTTAACCAGTCGCTTACTGAGTTATACTGAGGTGGCATACCATCTTGCTGCCAATAAAAGTTCTATTGTTCAGCTTCTTACAATTGAGGAAAGAGCCATAGTTGTAACGCATCAAGATCAGAAACACCAGTTGCAGTTGTTTCAGAAAAAATAAAGGACCATAAACTTTCCGCCGGGTTATGGCACAAAAACATTCAATTTAGAGGAGTATAGTTGCAACTGTACCATATTTTAGTGATTTGCTGACCCCCAGATGTGCACATTATGAGTATTCACACGTTCATTTAGGTGAAAAGTCGATTCATCGAATAATTTCACGATCAAGAAAATCTTCAACGTCTTGAAGCAAAATATCGTTTGTAAAGTTAGCGCGTAAACCGCAGTCTGTAGGCTTTAGAGCTTGTAACAACTGCAAACGATAAGGACGTAGTTTTAATCGTCACCTTAAAACTCTCCAGACAGGCATCACTGGAATTGCTAATTCACCGAAAATTGCCTTCTGAACTGAATTCTTGGGGCTACGTGTGAAAGACTCTCTCACTCATTCAGCACGTTCTTCAGTCACTCTTAGTCGTCCCCGTACTCTTCCATTTACAAAGATAGCCGGTGTCTTCAAACTGATGGCACCATCTACGGATGTTATTATCACTTGGGTGATTACATTTGAACTTAATACGGAACGCCTTGTTGCATTTTAACTACAGATTCAGTCTTTGCAAACTATAAAATACAAAAAGCTTTCTGTTCACTAGTCGCTATCCTTGCTACTAGCGCTTTCTAATGGAAAACAGAGGAAAGAGTGCATGCGAACAAGTGTACCAACAAAACTGTTTGAGTTGTTTTTCATTTGATGTATTTATAATTTTAAGTTAAATGTATTAATTACTGCAAATCCTCAAAACCTCGATATTCATTTTGAAACACCCTGTATATAATAAATCTAAGTGTGTTTTGTCCGTGCATGCTACTATATCTCGAACCCAACCTCTGCGGTTCCAAACCAATACCCTCATGGGACTGCGGGAGTTGGTTGCGGAATTATAACACATGTTGCAAACGCACTTAGAACGAATTATTTCTCCATTTCAAAGAATCATTATTTAACTGACTACTGCGCCCTGTACATATTCCCAGTTTATTTATTGTAAATATTGTTTTTATTGTTACTTAAGTTTTTACCATTTTTTGTTAATGCGCTTACAGTATATTCTTTTACATTTTATTAACCTTAACTTTATCAATTTAGTAGATTTATAACTGCAGATACGGGCGCGAATTCTGGCACTTGAGCAAACCGCTACTAACCTGACTAAAAACATCAGTACCCGGTACGTCTCCGTTTAACACGTTCACTGCTAAGGACGCACACGTGAGCTTGACACGTCCGGAGAAGCGGCCGACGCACAGTGCATTGCACGCCAACCCCCCGTATTGGGAGTATTTTCAATATACAATGCATTGCGTGCTTCGCACGCCAACCCCTGTATTGGGAGAATTTTCTTTACCACAGCATTGCGTGCTTCGCACGCCAATTTTAAGTCTATGTGCTATGTAAGCACATGTGCGTTCGCTTTGAAAATATTAGTGATTATTACGTAGAAAGGTTCAAAAATAAAGTAATTTCTACTCATTTAAGCTATAAAATACAAAAAAATAAAAGGACAGCTCCTAGCAAAGGAAATACGAAATTTGCGTAGCAGTTAACTTGTTAAGGGTGAGGTAAACATCCACTAGTTCGTTTGAAGGATGAGTCACAGTTAGAAAGCGGTGTGGGAAAATGTTTTTTTTTCTCTACTCACGCCCTTTCCCCACACCTTCGGCCCATCGTTCCAGGGCGTGGCCAAATGCCAGGATTCAGGCCGATATCTGCACTCCTTTGTCCGACCATGTTATTTTTTAAGTATAGTTGAGAGTTTTATTCAAGGAAATATAAATTGAGCTCGACTTCTGAGAAGATATACTTGGTGGAATAAAACTTGAACACAGAATCTCACGAAGTTTCTACGACAATGTTGTCATCTTCAGGTGATAAACAAGGTGTAATAATCAAACTATAACCGACTTTTGCGAGAGTCTCTGTTGAAGTTTTGTTTGATCAAACAGGAAATAAAGCTTGAATCAATCGACATGTACAGCTACACTTTGGCAAGTTTTATAACATACTTGCTGACCCGGCAATGTTTCGCTATTGCATAATTATTTTGGTGAAATAAATGCGACAAATGATGGTAATTTTGTGTGTCACAAGGATATGAATCGTAGGTCCTAAACCATGTCATTTATACCACTTCATAGTAAATTTGACCCACCCAAACCCCCACTAAGATTTCAAATTTTTCGGAAACCCTTTCTTAGTGACCACCTACGGCCCTAGCGGAAGCTACATACCAAATTTCGTTCCAATCCGTTCTGTAGTTTTGGAGAAATCGTGATTTAGTAACTTTGACCCCCTCCCAAACCCCCTAAAATTTGGAATTTTTTGAAAACCTTTCTTAGTTAGCACCTATGGCCCTAGAAGAAGCTACATACCCAATTTCATTCCAATCTGTTCGGTAGTTTTGGAGAAATCGTGATTTAGTAACTTTGACCCCCCCAAAAGCCCCCTAAATTTTCGAATTTTCGGAAATCCTTTCTTAGTGTGCGTCTAGAGGCTATAAAGAGTATTAGTGCCAAATTTCATGTTTGTAGGCCTCGTGGTTTTGGAGAAACTGTGATGAGTCAATGGTATTTGGCTTTTATAAGTATAGATTACAAGAGAATCCATACCAAAATATAAACTTTTTTTGAAAAACTTACCACTTTATTATTTAAAAGTATTTCAACTGCAGATCTTAGAAAACCTATTTACAAAATTCCAAAAGCCGTCCTCCCACCGCCCCAACTCAAAAATTCTAATTGACGCATAAAAATTATTACTTAACGCATGACGGTCATTCAAATATAAACGAGACATTGTTTATAAAAATTTATTTGCACAAGTAGTTAGTTAACCAAAAATATATAATTTTCTACATATTCATCCTCCTAATTGACAGTTTTCACACCTAATCGGAAGTTTTTTCTCCATCCCTTCATTGTGAAAATAAGCAGGGCGATCATTAACCCAGTCGTGCACAGTACTCTCAACCCCCCCACATCATCGGTAAAATGCTGTCTTCCTGAAGCCTCTTTCAACTGTCCGAATAAATCTGGACTATACGGTGGGTGTTCTAGTGTTTTCCGGAACATTTCATCGAGCTTTTAGCGCATTAGACGAGTAGTACAGGGCCTGAGTTGTCGCGCAGAAAAATGACGTCTCTGAGAGATTGTCGTCGTATTTTGTTCCGATAAGCGGCCTTTGCTTGAGCCAAGAGGGTGCAGTAGTAGGCAGCATCAACTGTTCTCCGTTCGAAAAGTAAATCCAACACAGAAATCCTTTTGAATCCCAGAACACTGTACGAGTACTTTCCCAGCCGACAAACACGTTTTGACCTCCCCAATTCTCTGCCACTCTTTGTTCACCTCCATGCTTTCTGGACCCAAGCCTCATCGCAGGTCACTATGCGAGTGAGAAAAGAAACAGCCTGATAACTCCTAAGAAACAGTTGGCAAATGTGGAGGCGAACATGTTTTTGTTCCTTTAACAGAAAAGGCATGTCACTCATTAAGCCGAAATCTTAGAGAAATCAAGCTCATTCTCTACGATGTACGGATACTCCCAATGCTGATGTTAACTTCAAACGCAATTTCATTGTTGGTGAGGCGGCAGTTCCCTTCAATATCGTTTTCTGTCAAACTCATCCTTTGCCGGCGATCATGTGATTCACTTTCCACTCTTTCTCGTCCTTCAGAGAAAGTTTTGTGCCAATGAAATGCTATACCGCAATGGGTGTTTTA
Organism: Philaenus spumarius; assembly: GCA_018207615.1. Classification (NCBI taxonomy): domain Eukaryota; kingdom Metazoa; phylum Arthropoda; class Insecta; order Hemiptera; family Aphrophoridae; genus Philaenus; species Philaenus spumarius. Next base: position 134,304 of record JAGFPH010002066.1, on the reverse strand, counting down.
ACCAAACTGTGCACGCAATATCAGAAACTTAATTATTATGCGTCGCGCTGTGGGTACTTCCTTCTCGCTCATCTTTGTTAATGCTTTCATACCCGTTACGAAGGCAGGCCAGTGGTCGCTCCACCCAAGACCTGAGTCGCCCTGGTCTTTTGTTTGACTGCCCGCTCGACATTCTGGTTTATATTCGAATGACTTCATTTCATTTCATTTATTACAGCCGTTGACAAGTTACAATTTGTATGGCCTAGTCATTTTTTGGTTTTAACAATAAATAAAATTACAACCACGTACCAATAACATATTTAAAACAATCAAGATATTATATAACGTTAATAAATTAAATTTTACAAAATATTCAAAAACAAATAAACAAACACAGTAAACAAATTATATAAATGACCCAGCAGGAAATCACACTCGTAATCACACCTAACCACAAAACAGAGAGTCAGTGCAGAAACTCCTCCACAGAGTAAAAAGATCCAGACAACAAAAGTTGTCTAATTCTGTTTTTAAAAGATGTATAATTTTGTAAACTTTTAATACTTTGTGGGAGCTTATTCATCAACTTAGCACCTGCTTGTGAAGGAAGTTTACTGTACACATTTAACCTGCGCTGTCTAGCACGATAATTACAAGCTTGTCTGGTGCTGTAGTCGTGTATGTCCATATTCTGGACATGATCACACTTAAATTTAAAATACAGCAACACTTCTAGTATGTATATAGATGGAAGTGTAAGCACTCCAAACCTACCAAAAGCATTTTTACAAGTTTCCGTTTGCTTCAGTCCTGCTATTAGCCGAATGGCCTTCTTTTGCAGGACAAAAAGTCTATGCATATTCTGAACTGATGAGTTTCCCCACAGGAGAATTCCATAATTCAGATGTGGATGTATAAGCCCATAATAAGCAGTTAATAGAATAGACAAATCGCAATACAATTTTAAATTTCTTAGTGCAAAAATACCAGAACTAATCTTAGCACAAATACCGCTAGGTCATTCCAGGATAACTTATTATCTATAATAAGACCCAAGAACTTGACTGAATTCACTTCTTCAAGCAAATTGTCACCCAATATGACACTTGGTGTCTGATTTTGGCTTTGTTTACTATTAAAATACATATACTTTGTCTTGGCTGGATTTACTGCCAAATTATTCTCTTCAAAGTATTGACCTGTTGCATTGACTTGTAAAAGAGCCTTAAGTTCCAAATTTTCAACTGGGTTTGCTTTCATGCTCAAAGTTGTGTCATCGGCAAACTGAATTAGGCTATCCACATGTATAGATGATGACAAATCATTAATGTAAATTAAAAACAACACCGGACCGAGAACTGATCCTTGAGGGACACCATATCCCAGTTTGGTCTGATTAGATAGCCTTCCTGCAACATTAACACATTGTGTTAAACTTGTATTTCATTAAGCTTTAAATAGTGTGTTGGCTTAGTAAAGGACACTCTGACAGTCAGAAGCCATCCGACCTTAAATTGTTGAACTCTCTATATAACGCTATCTCGCTCTCACTCATTACGAATCTTCTATGTGGTCAGTATGAATATACGCAATGTGCCTTTGTAACTGCCTTATTGGAAAGATCAATTCTTGTAGATCCAAGATGGCGAAAATAAATTAGCGCTTTAATGTCGACGTAAAATTTGTTTGTACTAAAAAAGAGAAGTTGATAATATTTGTGCCATGAAATGTATTAAGTGTAAATGTGTAGAAACTGTGTAGTTTATAAGTGTACTATGTCGTGTAAATTCCTGTACACGTACAAGAAATATGTAAATCTTTATGTGATGTAAACACGGCCTGGATAGAAAATTAATTAAAAAGATTATATCATAATTAATCCTTTTAAAGATGTCCTTGAAATAAAGTCTATATGCTTATTTGTAAATCATTTTGAGTTACAATATATTTGCATTAAAATTTAAGTCTCAATCAAAGTGTTGCATTAAGTTGAACATTGTTAACAATTAATGCAAAGCAATAAATTACCTTATTTTTGCTCCGTCGTGTGACTTCATTAGTCTTATTTTTATTAAAACACATTTTTAATCCTCCGAAAAGGTCGTCAAAAACATATAAAAACTATACACACTTATTTACGACGCACTGCTGCATGGTTCGCGAACTACTGACTTGCGGTGAGGCTAGGATTTCAGATTATTTTATTCGTTTTTATCCATCTATTGTGTCTGAAAGCCGACTCATATAAGGAGTTAGACTGAAAAGATCATTTTTCATTTAGTATTTGCTCTGGTGATTGTTTGAATGTCTTGTAAATCTCAAATTCCTCTACAGCATTCGTCAAAAGTCTATTTTTTCAAATGTGGAGTGGTGTTGTATCGGTTTCGAAACCCGAGTGAGTCAATTAAATGTTGCTTCGCATAGCTTGATTTATTGTCTTTTAAGTGGTTTTCGAGCAAATGTTCTTTGACGTGCTCCGTGAAAGTTCTGCACGTTTGTCCGATCTAGAAGCAATAACAGTCGTCACAATCCAATTTATAGACGCATGATTTCTTATCTGTAGTTATGTTTGAATTTTTAAGCAAAAGATTTTGAATATTGTTATTTGTGGAATGTGTGGCTATCTATGATGTTATGTTTACTGAATTAATTTTTCAGAATTGTAGGCATTATATTGGTGCAATCGGCGGCAAAAAATTTCTTTTCGCACGTTCCATTCTGTATAATGTTACATTTTTTCAATTTGGCTTTCTTAAGTTTCTCCAATATTTGTCAACTATTTGACTTTTGAATCTGTTTGCTGGAGCGATATGTCTAATAATGTTCAATTCTTCTTTGAAATCTCTATTGTACAGATAGGAGACGGTGGACAAAACTGTTATATGCTGCTATTTTCCTGTATATGGATGGTGTATCGACCCTTCCCGAGCTAAATTAATCTGTGGCCTAGGGCATCATTATTTAGAGCTATACGTTGCGATATGAACTTTTGATTTTAGATATTTTTCTTTTTGTAAATAAGTTATAAGTTACAAAGTTACAGATTTTTTTCTTAAATAATATTTTTGTACTTTTTATAGACAAAAAATGTGGACGGATATATCCGTCTTACGCCCGCAAGAATATTCAAAATATCCGTCTTCCAACTGGAATATTTGCACTAATACAAAACTAAAGCCTCTAGTATAGGGAACAATGAAATAAAAAGGCTCCAACATACTTAGTTACAATTTTAAGGTATGCAGTAAATCAACTCCTTTTATTTTATTAGTTATCGCTTTGAGTGTGATAGATTTCAAAGCAAAGATCAGGGTGAAGAAATGGCTGTTCAAGACAGGTCTTACAGAAATAAACTGTTTCTTTTCGCAATTTCTTCTTTAAGCACACATGGTACTTTCTAGACCCCTTTTTGGAACTTTCCCATCAGATGCAGTCTCCCAACTAACCTTTGACAAGCGTTTTCCCAAGGACGGCCTGGTCTTCGTCGTTCCAGTCGAAGGCGTGATTGCATGTGGTCCCGAACTAGGTCTTCAACGAGGCTCAGCATGAACTGTTTATGAACTGCTCCATTTGCATTATCTTGTACAAAATATATGCATCAACAAAAGCTGTATCCAATAGCCAAAAAAAAAAAAACACCCGCCAAATACACAGGTTGGAGTAATTTTTATTCGCGAAGCAACAGTTGAGGCCAAATGATTCACCGCGCCGTAACTATCACTGTTTGAAACTTCCGACACTAAAATAGTGTATTATTTATAGGTCAAATAATATTATATACAGTAGAACTCCTCTTAACAGGTCTGGTCGGGCCCGAGACCCTGGCCGGTTACCTGTTTGGCCGTTTGATCTGAGGTTCCCGTAAAAAATAGATTTTGTTAAAAAATAACCTACATATTTCATAAATAAACAAGCAAATAAGACGGTATTGGATCCCATTTTATTGTATGCGCAACATACATAAACAAACACCAACAAATTAAACTTACATAACTTTGAGAACTGAATTTACATATACCGGTACTGTATCAAAAAATCTGTTATTTTTTTCTGTTCTTTAACATTCAAAGATTTGTTTAGAGCAAAGTCTCTAAATGTTCGTACGTTAATCACGTCTAATGCCGTTGAATCTTTTCGCTGCTCAACATATTACGCAATGTGTTACAAATATTACATATTTTGCTCCCACGAAATTCAGTAAAGGTTCTGACAAAGCAACAGACGATGGAAAAAGAAACAAAGGATGCTGCTTTGTCAATTGATTCTAAGAAAAAAATACAGTCGCCGCGGAAGCAAGAGGGGAATCAAACTCACGCTCCCCCATCCCTGTTCCGTCTGCTACAATACTAACACAACACTACATTGCACATCTAAACTTGCGTCACCTAGCTTTATTTTCCAGGAAATGTCCGTCAAACAATCAATGTTTGAGACTTCGACCAATTACAGTAATATAATCTGTAAGAGAAAAAAACTCTGTTGTTCCATGGGATAGGCCAGTTCCGAGGACCGGTAAATCCGATGCCGGTTAAAGCCCTGCACACACCAGAGCGATACTCCGTGCGATACCAGAGCAAGCGCGATACTTTTTCTTGGAAATTCTCTTGCGATACCAGTGGTCCGTGCGATACCATGATGGCTTATGGAGCCGCACACACCAGAGCGAACTGCGATACGCGATATAGAGACGAATGCGATACTGTAGCGATATTATCGCAGTAACGCTGCATGCACTGTTCGCAGCGCTTTATCGCAGCGATACCACGCGGCCAAACCATTGAACTACTCAGTTTTGTCTGTCCTATGCACGTGTAACAACAACATGTCGTGTATCACCGAACACTTACTTGAAGTGTTTTATACATACCCGGTGCTCTATGATTTAAATCACAAGGATTATAAGAACATACGGAAGAAAGACAAGATCTGGGAGAACATCGGAAAGACACTGAATACTTCTGGTAAGTATGAAAAGTTTTGCTGGTCCCAAGAAGCACTTTGCTAGCTAGGACCAAACCTTTCTTCCAAGATAGGTACTGCATAATATTTAATGAACCAAGCCTACGTAATTATGTTTCGTGTGCATATAATTTTAGCCATTTTATTGTTTAGTACCACCACGTGGTAAGTATTGGTAAGGTTGTTTGGTACAGTGAGGAGGAAGCAGCTTGAGCTACAGAAAGGCTACCGTGGGAACGTCTGCCCTTGTAGTTCAATTCCCAAGTCAATTCTTTGGTACTTTCCTTTTCAATAATGTCAGCAATCAAACTCAGCAAATCGTCAAAACATTCCTGATTCATTCTAAAATATATGTAGAATCTTTTTTCATCTTTTCTTAACTAGGGCATGAGCATATGGTACTCGCCAAATTGCAACCGTTCTTTATTTATGTCGTGTACCCACATTTTCCTTGCTCTTTCGTCTTCTAGTACGGCTAGTAACAGCAACGCTTCTTCTTCATCAGATGATGTCATGGTAAGTAAACACACAGTACAGTATACAAACACTAACTATAACACAACACTTTTACGTCAAGAGAGTCACACGACCACCGCACCCTACGCTCCCCTGAGGTGTACTGGCTTTCCCGCTCTGGTGTGGAAGCACCTGTATATTATCGCTCAAGTATCGCAGATAAAATTCTAGGAATTATATCTCGTCGCTCCAGCGATAAAGTATCGCTTCGGTGTGTGCAAGGCTTAAGAGGGGTTCTACTGTAGGTCAACTAATTGACTTTCACAAACAACAAATAAATATTGTTTTTGTGTTTAGTAATCTTGACGGATATATCCATCTTTAGCCCGGAATGGAAAGTAAAAGAGACGGATATATCCGTCAAAAGCATGGTAAGAGTTAAGGTAATTTATTACTTTGCATTAATTGTTATTCAATAGTGACAATGAACATTAAACATTGTTTCTATATGGAATAGATGCAATAAGACAGACCGTACAGTGTCTGTACCCAAAGGGTTACATGGTACTAACTTAGTAAGTGCAATTAAACAAACCCAAGTATTACCAGAGTATTATTGTACTAAACTTTTATTGTAATTGTTAACTTTTCTTACTACGATTAGTCTACATAGAATTAATGTTATGTATATATTATAATTGTTTTAAATTAATTGTCTTGATTTTCTTGCCCAGTGTCTTCCTTTCCTTTTTCCCCACCATGTATGAAATCGGCAACAACACATTTCTCCAATCACTGCTTGTTGGAAGGAATTATTTCGGTGAGTACTAAATGTGTTATTCTTAATTTTGTTTGTTATTTTACAAAATAATTATGTATATATAAAACACTAGCTGGCCCGATCCGGCTTTGCACGGATAGACAAATCAAAGTTAATAATGTATATTAACAAAAAAATATATATCAATAAATATATTACACTATGTATTTCTTAAGGGGATTTTTAGTAACTTTAATCCCCCAAACCCCCCGACAATTTCAAATTTTTTGAAAAACTAACTTTCTTATCGAGCATCTAGGGCTTTAGAGGAAGCTACATACCAAATTTCATTCTAATCCAGTCGATGTTTTTTTTTTTTAATAACTTTGATCCCCCCAAACCCCCCCCCTAAAATTTAGAATTTTTTTGAAAACCTTTCTTAGTGAGCACCTAGGGCCTTAAAGGAAGCTACATACAAAATTTCATTGCAATCCGTTTGGTAGTTTTTGAGAAATCGTGATGAGTCTGTGAGTGAATGGTATTTGGCTTTTATATACTGTATATAGATAAGAACAGTTGGTCCCATTTTCATAAAAACTTACGCCATGATGGCTGTGGTTGTTAAGGCATGAAAGCTTTATCAATCGTCATGGCAACCATCAATGGAAAAGTTCCGGGTTCAATTCCCATTGACCCCGAATAATTTTCTAAATGGTTTCTTAACAGACATCGTTGGCTGTGGTTCGGATTCCATGTAAAACTGTAGGTCCCGTCTTCATTAGCCTTAAAGTGCAAAACAGCAGGATGTTAAAAAAAAATTCATTAAAACTTTCTTCAGATGTAGGTCGACTAGTTCTGGGCCGTATGGGAGTATCTTCATTACACAGTGCTAAGCTTGCTTCGCACGCCAAACCCACGGTAGAATCCACCACATGGCTTTCAACCGGGTACTTTTGTGGTATTTTATGTTTTGATTGATTTTGGGGGAACCAAGCGAGCTGTAAGGTCGCGTAAAAAAACAAAATGTGCAGAATAACATCCTACATTTATATTTATAGAAAAAAACTCTAAAAAACATTCATTCTCGTAGGAAAAACCTAAAAAAATCGTTATTTCCTGTCAAAAAACTTGCTTCCGTTTGTTGTTGGACTTTTTTGGCTAACGAACTCGTCCGAGCGACGTAGACATCCAACATGTGTACCAAATTTGAACCAAATTGGTCGTAAAATGCGGCCGCTAGAGTGCGAACACATATATAGGCCTACATATATATATATGATTTTTAATGACACCCCAAAACGTGTTCTGGGGACCATGATCGGTGTGCTCATTTGCTACTCCCGACCTTGGGTTTTACTATAAGGGCCACTGCAATAGCTCATTTTTCCTATGGAAATTCGCTAATAAGCTATGCTACACAAAAGACAATAAACTACCTGCAGGCAGGCACACAAATATAAACACATCACGCGCACCCATTTTTTGTCACTTGTGTGCAAGCACATCAATCTGAGATTAGAAATAGGAAGGCAAATCACGAGTAAATGGTGAGCAGGGGCTTGTTACTTATTCTGCCTCAGGGCCGCGAAGGTTGTTAATCTGGCACTGCTAACATTGAGTCATTTCCAGAAAACCTGAACCAATGATATATGAACAGGGCTGCATTAAGGGTGGAGCTGTTGGATCAATCGCTCCAGGGCCCCCACGACCAAGAGGTCCTAAAGACCTTTTAAAAATTATTTAAAAAACATTTCAGCATAAAAGTTTAAAAACATGACACGATTCACTCCTAAATAATTTAGAGACTTTTTTTGAAAATGTTGAGATGGGCCATCATTTAACGCAATATTGTTTCACTATGAGAACCCTAAATTATTGGTAAATAATATACTAATAACTAATTTATTTGAAAGTACTAAAAACTAAATAATAAAGTTACCGAGTATTGTAAATTTAAAAAAAAAAACCTTTATTCAAAGTTTTTTCTTTTTTAATGCGACACCTTTTTCCCCAGCTCCAGAGCCCCCAATGGTCTTAATCCGGGCCTGTATATGCAGTCTGATATTATGTAATGATACACACCAATAATAATTTGATGACGCAACTAAATCGCTGACGTGAGTTGAGCAAATTTCAAAATTAGGGGTTGTATATTTTAAGATTTCAACCAAAAATATGGGAAATTAGGTTACTCATGAATATTATTATTTTATTTTTTTTTTTTTCCCGCTTACACACTTCCTCAGCAAGGGATATTTAATTAAATTACAAGTGAAAAAACATAGACCAAGACCGGGAGTTGAACCCGGGACCTTCAGGTTTCCGTCCTGACGCTCTAACCATCTGAGCTACCCTGGTATCTACCGATATTGGTCGATGTTATCTCACTTGAATGGTTTGTACTGTAATTATTGAACCAACAGACTGACTACCTCGTATATACGACATTGAAGACAATCTTAATTCTTATTTTGCAGCCTACAGTGGTGTTATTATTATTATTATTTTTTTTTAATTTTTTTTTTTTAATTTAATTACTCATGAAGGCGCTGAATAGCTGTGTATGTTTTACGTCTAAGCCTCCAGCTTCGACTCACGCATCAGAAAAAACTCGATTTGCAAGTTCGCTCCTCGACCGTATGGACTTAAAATGCCGCTTAAGTGCAACTATATATATATATATAACAATTTTAATGACACTCCAAAAGTGTTCTGGGGACCATGTTCGGTGCTCAGTTATTACGCCCAACTAAGGTCTCGTCATAAGGTCCGCTGCAAAAGCTAATCTTTCCTATGGAAATGTGTTAATAATGGTTATAGAAATTATTTGAAATAACATTATTCATGTTCATATTGCATAAACTGGTTGCGTGAGTTTGACTCTTATTCTAAGAGATATATATTGCGAGCAGTCCTGAACATGTCAGAACTGTTGTGTGAAAGTAAACATAATAATAATAAACGGTACCAGGAACTGGCACATACTTTCTCACAAATACATTTAAATTACTAAACAGATTCACTGTGACTTGTAGGGTGGGGTAGGAGAGGTGATTTATTAAAGTAGGAGATTAACTAATAAATATTATTATCATTATCTAGAGAGAAAACTATTCGATCGATTTCGAACAAATTTGCACCAAACACGTCAATTAGGTCTTTATAGATGCACGTAAAAAGGTTTTGAAAACTTTTGAAAAAAAAACCCCTTTATGGCCAAAAAACCCCCAAAAATCAGTTATTATTATTATTATTAGCTAAACGAGAATTTTTAGAAAGATGCGGGTTTTTGTATATGGTAGGGCACATTAAAGGCTACAAATAAGCCAAATTTTATCAAAATCGTTAGAGCCGTTTTTTTATTAAAAAATAATAACTGATTTTTTGGGGGTTTTTTGGCCAAAAATGGGGTTGTTTTTCAAAATTTTTCAAAACCCTTTTTCGTGCATCTATACAGGCGTACTGGACATGTCTGGTGCAAATTTGGTTGAAATCGATCGAATAGTTTTCTCTCTAGCTTTGTCTACATACATACAGACATACAGACAGACATTTTGTAAAAACCACTTTTTTGGACTCAGGGGGTCCCAAAACGGATCTCAACATCGATTTTTTTGCGATCACTATACTTTCTCTATACTATAGTATAGTGCAAAAGTAAAAGACTATAGAATAAAATAAATATTATAACAGATTATACAATAATTGCACTGTCGACAAAATAAAATTGAACTCTTCGGAGTACATTATAAAAGTAAAGAATTAACTGCAGAGTCAGCGTCGTAACTGACATCGGGGCCCCCGACCATCCGGCCCTATGGCTCTTCTTGGATTTCTATGGAAGAAATGTAAAATAAACGGTACCAGGAACTGGCACATACTTTCTCACAAACATATTTAAATTATTAAACGTCACGGTGACTTGTAGGGTGGGGTAGGAGAGGTGATTTTGTATTAAAGTTGTTTTCCCATAAAAATCCATAAAATAACGGAAAAACCAACTTTTCTCAAAAATGGCTCGAACGATTTTGATTAAAATTTTACAGTTTATAGTACTATAGGTCCCTAATAAACTATAA
>JAGFPH010002066.1:112004-123668 GCA_018207615.1 Philaenus spumarius | reverse complement strand
AACGGCTCGAACGATTTTGATTAAAATTTTACAGTTTATAGTACTTTTGGTCCCTAATAAACTATACAATTTTAATCAAAATCGTTAGAGCCGTTTTTGAGAAAAGTTGATTTTTCCGTTATTTTAATGGTTTTTATGGGAAAATTACCCTTAAAAATTAAAAATTCACAAAAATGAAAAAAAACGCCTGGAGATACCGTAGATTAGTACTTCCATACTAAATTTCATCAAAATCGTACGACTGGTTTAGGCTCTAGGTCTGATAACATCCACACAGACACACACACAGACATCACTCCGAAAACCACTTTTTTAGGTTCAGGGGGACCCAAAACGGATATTTCCACCAAAAACTCAAACTCGAAAATTTTGACGAATACAATACTTTCTCCATATACTATGGTATAGGGGGAGAAAGTAAAAAAGTGTATTTTGGACGTCATTTGCTGAGAAATCTATCCAAAACGATTTTCTTGTTATAAAATATGAATTTTTAATGTGGTTAATAAAACAATTTACGTAAATAAGTTCTTTGAAGCCAGGGAGCCCCTAGACCCTTTTAGAAAAAGATTCAGTATTTCACAGCCAAACCTAGAGAAGAAACTTGAAATATGTGAGTGCGTTGGGGTTTATAGCTCGGTTTTGCCCAAAAAAAAATCGCTAAAACAAAGAAGCACTTTGATGAACTGAGCGAGGATGAAAGGCTGCAAGAGCCAGAATCTTGCTTCAAAGCGACTGTCTTTTAGCCCATGATAGACACGTTATGTGGGCAACTAGACGCACGATTGCAAGGAATGAAGCCAGTTTTTGAACACGTACTTGATTGTTCAACCTGAATTTATTTTAAAATCAATAGAAAACGACGTTCAAATGGAAGCCGACAACTTCATAAAACTATTTTCTGATGACATTTCGGCGTGATAAATTTTTCTCAGCAAAAGTCAGAAAAAGGGAATTTTAATGGATGAACAATATTCCAATTTTGAATAGTAATGTAACTTACTGTGCTTTGCTTGAAACAATACATTTGCTTTCGTTTTGAACTTGTGTGATAATTTCAAATCATGTCCCACACTAACTTGTAGGTCTATTATTTTCTTTACAATAATCACCAAAACAAACTTTAAACCTTTCTTTTGTTTACATATTTTAATATCAAAAGTTGAAACTAATAAAATTTAGGTTACTTGAAACTAATTGTAGAACAAATTTAATGTAAAGTTGTTTGTTAAGACTAGTTCATATAACGGGTGTCCCACGAAGAGGTCCCTATTTTTGAATTGATATGACAGACGTATAGAGCGCGCTACAGACTTGAAATTCTATAGTCGTGAGTCGTGACTAACACATATGTAAAAGAAACTCCCCTGAGTATCAGTTAATTCTGACACATTAGGACAAAATGGCGGGATATCAAAGAAATAGTACCTTTTCGTTAAAATAGTTTTATTTGCTTAAGTGTTACAACATAATTATTGAATTTTAACGATGTTACTAAGCACTAAACAACGTTAAGGAATTAAAGATATAAGTAACTCATAAATAAATTAAATCTATTTTAATTCCACCTTTCTTATTGAATTAGGCGTATTTGGAGATTCCATGAAAGCAGCACATACGATTTCTTCATTTTCTATGTTGGAGGATCTATGGTATTTTTTTTTTTGTATTGACCCCGTTTCTAGTAGGATAGTCTTCCACTTACGAATAGATTTCCTTGACGGTGGAACTACACCTGGGTACCTTTCCCTAAAACATCTTATTGCTTCATAATTATTTTCAAAGGCAATAGCCCAGGAACAACATTTCACTTTTTGCTCAGTTGAAAACGGCATGGTACATAAGACACTTTACAATGCAACTTAATAACAAATGCCAATGTTTATTACCAAATATGTTCATTGTTGTGGATACACGCAGTCAGCTGATAGATTTAAAATAGTCTAAACAGCTGTAGCTGTTCCTATTCTAAATAAAAGTAGGTTTACCCTTAAAATACGATTGCTGATTTTGTTGTTTTTTTTGTTTTTCCGCCATTTTGTTTGGATCAGTCAGAATTAACTGATACCATAGATCATGAATAATAAATAGATCTTGCATCCATACGGGGGTTATGTGCCGGAAAAAAGGTGTTCGCGAAAATAGTACATGATCGCGCCACGAGGTAGCGCTAGGGAGAAAGCATTGTAAGCATTGGTGTTTCCAACCAGCTTCCTTCGTTTTCCCAATAGATAGCGCCAAAAAAGTCGAATTTCCAGTGGAACAAAATATTGCATTGGATCGGAGTTCTATTAGGTTATCTAAATACAATGCTGATACTCAAGGGTGTTTCTTTTACATATGTGTTAGTCACGACTGTAGAATTTCAAGTCTGTAGCGCGCTCTATACGTCTGTCATAACAATTCAAAAATAGGGACCTCTTCGTGGGACACCCAGTATATAGCCTAAGTTATGAGTGGAGTTATGTAGTAACCTGAATGACACAGGTTACAGAGGGTAAATAATGTTGCAAATCGTTCATTGTTTCAATATAATATTTTCAATTCAGTATCATGTGCAAAATAAAACAAAGGTACTACAAATGTGGTAAATTTGACCTCTAGAATGCATTACAACACGTTTTTGGGGGTTAATTTTCCCCGGACCCTCATGGGGGCCCCAAAATTATCTTGCCCCAAGTTTGTAGTTACGCCTCTGTGCAGAGTTGAAAAATTTGTAAATTATTTAATTGACCATGACATACATTATTTGTTACTGTACTTATCAACTTGATTTTGTTAACACAGTGGTTTACTCTGACAAAATTGTTAATGATACTAACACTTCCATTTTAGGAAACATTGCTAATCACAGTGTGGAAAATTTTATTGAATTTGACAAATTATTTTCTAGATTTTAAGCCTTAAATTTACCAATTTTTCCAATAATAAATCATAGCTTCATAAACAACATACAGTAGCTGTAGAAATCGATATGTAGGCTAAATTGTAAAAACACCATATTGTAATACTGTATAGTTAAAGTTATTGTGACAAAAGGTTAACGTTAAGTCTTGTGTCCTTTTAATAAACTTGTACAAGCATTGTTACGATATAACGTAAACAGCTGATTTGAAAATAAGCAATTCGGTATTCATTTATTTCGGCGGTGAGCGTCAACTAATTTTTGTTAAATAGTTTTAAAATACTTAGTGATTAATTAAAATTATATATTTCAGTTTGTTTGTATTCTTGGCCTCGAGTGTTACAATTTTTTAGTGTTGTGAAGTTCTAAATAAATAATAGTGCTTAAATTAATGTGAGAGCCTACTACAGAAGAATAGGTCAGGGCCATAAGATATAATTTGTAAGGTTAGATAATAGTTTAATTATTCATAGTTTATGTAAAATGTTTGCATTTTAAGCTTTCGTATGCAATTTAGTGTAATTTGTATGTTTTCAATAGTAATAAACGGTACCAGGAACTGGCACATACTTTCTCACAAATACATTTAAATTACTAAACAGATTCACTGTGACTTGTAGGGTGGGGTAGGATAGTTTATTTATTAAAGTTGGAGATTAACTAATAAATATTATTATTATTATCTAGAGAGAAAACTATTCGATCGATTTCGAAAAAATTTGCACCAAACACGTCAATTAGGTCTTTATAGATGCACGTAAAAATTTTTTGAAAAATTTTGAAAAACAACCCCCTTTATGGCCAAAAAACCCCCCAAAATCAGTTATTATTATTATTAGCTAAACGAGAATTTTTAGAAAGATGCGGGTTTTTTTATATGGTAGGGCACATTAAAGGCTACAACTGATTTTTTGGGGGTTTTTTGTCAAAAAGGGGATTGTTTTTCAAAATTGTTCAAAACTCTTTTTCGTGCATCTATACAGGCGTACTGGACATGTCTGGTGCAAATTTGGTTGAAATCGATCGAATAGTTTTCTCTCTAGCTTTGTATACTTTTATTAAAGTAGGCGATTAACTAATAAATATTATTATTACTAGCTAGAGAGAAAACTATTCGACCGATTTCGAACAAATTTGCACCAAACACGTCAATTAGGTCTTTATAGATGCACGTAAAAAGGTTTTGAAAAATTTTGAAAAACAACCCCCTTTATGGCCAAAAAACCCCCAAAAATCAGTTATTATTATTATTAGCTAAACGAGAATTTTTAGAAAGATGAGGGTTTTTGTATATAGTAGGGCACATTAAAGGCTACAAATAAGCCAAATTTTATCAAAATCGTTAGAGCCGTTTTTTTATAAAAAAATAATAACTGATTTTTTGGGGGTTTTTTGGCCAAAAAGGGGGTTGTTTTTCAAAATTGTTTAAAACCCTTTTTCGTGCATCTACACAGGCGTACTGGACATATCTGGTGCAAATTTGGTTGAAATCGATCGAATAGTTTTCTCTCTAGCTTTGTTTACTTTTATTAAAGTAGGCGATTAACTAATAAATATTATTATTATTAGCTAGAGAGAAAACTATTCGATCGATTTCGAACAAATTTGCACCAAACACGTCAATTAGGTCTTTATAGATGCACGTAAAAAGGTTTTGAAAAATTTTGAAAAACAACCCCCTTTATGGCCAAAAAACCCCCCAAAATCAGTTATTATTATTATTAGCTAAACGAGAATTTTTAGAAAGATGCGGGTTTTTTTATATGGTAGGGCACATTAAAGGCTACAAATAAGCCAAATTTTATCAAAATCGTTAGAGCCGTTTTTTTTGTAAAAAAATAATAACTTATTTTTTGGGGGTTTTTTGGCCAAAAAGGGGGTTGTTTTTCAAAATTGTTCAAAACCCTTTTTCGTGCATCTATACAGGCGTACTGGACATGTCTGGTGCAAATTTGCTTGAAATCGATCGAATAGTTTTCGCTCTAGCTTTGTATACATACAGACATACAGACATGCAGACATACATACAGACATACATACATACAGACAGACATTTTGTAAAAATCACTTTTTTGGACTCAGGAGGTCCCAAAACGGATATTTCCACAAAAATCTCAACATCGAATTTTTTTGCGATCACTATACTTTCTCTATACTATAGTATAGTGAGAAAGTAAAAAAGATAAAAAGAGCAACATATAGGCTAAACATAACTTTATACGTTCTCCGAAAAAATGACGGACTCGCAATAATCCTTCCCTACCTCCCCTAACCATAAAAAAACTTGCTTTTTATAGGCCGTAGCTGTATAATTTTTAAAAAGTCTCGGGCTTTTTGGAATTATACGGAAAATCATCTGTGAAACGTAATATGAGTTAGAAGTGGATACAGATCTATAAAGCCTATTTATCTGTTTTTATACCCATTGCTTGAGAATGACTCGAAATAGAAAAAATGAAATTGGAGTTTTTATGCAAAAAAGTTAAAAGAGTTTTTACAAAAAGTTGTCTGATATTAAAAACGTTTAAACAGTCGTTCAGCTCGTCAGGTGGATGTATTTTTGGTTTTTCGCATCGCTATCTTCATAACAGATCTCTGGATGACACCTAAGAGAGCCAGATTTGCAAGCGCATCCCCAAACTATTATCCCCCCCCCCCCCCCCCCAAAGCAAAGATTGGCAATAAGCAAAGTACAACTGTCTTATTTCCTGAAAGTATAGTATTTCATTTAAATTCCTAAAAACATAGATTAACTTTCTAATTTTACGACTCAAATAGTTAACATGTGCCGACCAATTTAAGCGTTTATCAAACAAGACACTCAAGTATTTGTAGGAGTCAACTCCATCAATGTTACTACAGCCGCAGAGCTTACTTGGGTAATTCCCACACGAATGTAATTTAATATGTTTCCATTCTGCCCAACATATGTAGGCTAGGCTACAAATTTCATAAATATATGTAGATGGGAAGGTTGAAATCTGCAGTTGGGCAAAAGCTTTCTTGCTAGAAAACATACTACCTTGCACGACCCCCCCCCCCCCCCCCCCACCTTCCAGGGAAAGGAAAATATGTATACATATTATTAATTATAGTCAGGTACTTTTCTTTAAAGAGATTAGCAGTAAAATATGTTTGAATATTTTACATAGGCCTATACCTATACTTATTTTATTTTTTATATTCGCACGTACACAGTGCTTCGGACGCCAACCCCCGTATTGGGAGTATTTTCAATACACAGTGCATTGCGTGCTTCGTGCGCCAACCCCTATATTGGGAGAATTTTCAATTTACGGAGCATTGCGTGATTCGCACTCAAATTTCAAGCCTATGTGCTATGGACGCACATGTGCGTCCGATTTAAAATATTAGTGATTATTACGAAGAAAGTTTCAAAAATACAAAAATAAAGTAATTTCTTTTCATTTAGGCTGTAAATATAAAAAATAAAATGTCAGCTCCTAGCATAGGAAATACGAAATTTGCGTAGCAGTGAACGTGTTAAGGGTGCGCCATACCAGGAAGAAGCAGACCTATGCAGCCCTCTGCAATCTTAGAAATCATTCATTCAATTTTGAAGATAATGTTTTGAAATTTGCGGGAAGTTGTTAACGAACATTTAAACTATAATTTGTAGGTGCTAAACAATGGAAATTATCTATTTTACTTAAAGATAATTAGCTTATAAGTAGGCGAAAAACCTGATTTTCAGTTGAGTTACTTGGAAACATGAAGTCGTTTGAACACATTTTGTGTCCTACAAATTGTACATTGAAGTTTTCTGAAAATGTTGCAATTGAATTAATATTGATAAAATAAAAAATAAGACAGTACTTTGCAATCATGCAAGTGCTTGCAAGCGATATTCTTGCTTCTGTAAAGTGGCGCGGTAGTGCGTCAACTCAGTGAAACAGGCTAGCGCAAGACTTTTCAAGGCTGACTCCTCCCACTTTGTCTGTCTTCCCGACATTTGCGAGCATCCAGTGCGTAATATCTGTTTGTACTGTTTATTTTACAATATAAGATTTTTTAAATGCCGCCACAGCGTTCTAGAAAGAAATCAGGTCTAGCATTGTCAACAAGAAGGAAGAGTAGGAAGAAACAAACTCTTATTACGGGAGGTAGCGTTACATTTTTTCGAGGAATTTTAACCGAATAAATTTAATTTATAGCAGTTGATTAATATTCAATACTGAACAAAATGAGCGTCAGTTGCCGCACCCGCGGTGGAACTCAAAATAGCAGCATGTGAAAGTTGTCAAAAAAATTTTTCTTCCCAGTGATTTTATACCGCGCCAAAATTTAGGGGATAATATTTTAGATCATTTACAACCAAAAAATAATAATCAGCTGTATAAGTTAGGGGATTATACGTCAGTCACGTATATGAACATGTCAAAAAATTTTAAATATAAAGTCATTTCATACCGTATGAAATTTATACAGCTGAATTTTGATACATTTTTAATAATAAAGAAAATCGTCAGCTGTCTGGATACCGGGGGAAAGTCCATCAGTCTGGGACATAAACTGCTGCGCGCTCAGTGCATCTGATAGTTGCGTAGTCAGTTTGACTAATGAACTGACGATCTGTACACCCACAAACATTCAGCTGACTGCAATTTTTAGTTTTGTTAACAATAAAATTACCCTATGTTTCAATTTCAATCAGTATTGTATTAATTTAACATAAGTAATGCCACTTTACTGTGAATGACGTTTTTGTTATAGATTTTTCATACTTATTAAGTTCGTTTTGGTTTTAAATTATATATCAAAATATATATTAACTAGGGGAGACCCATGCGTGCTCCGCACGCCAACCCCCAATGGTTAAAAGAACCAGCAAGGCTCAGGTCTACACGTTAAAACCCTAACATAAAAGCTAGAAATACAAAAATAATTGCTTCAAATTTTGAAATCAGCTGTTTGGAAATATTGGAGCTAACAGCTATATTATCTGTTACTTTATTCAATTGGTTGCTATGGTAATAAATGTAAATACATGTGTTGGTTTATCATTCTAGGCCTAACCTAAGAATTTTTTCCGGCTAAATTTACAAATATTGAAATAAAAAAAGGTTTTTATCGAAATAAATTATAGTCTATGTTACTCAGGGATAGTGTAGCTTTTTATAAGTAAAACTATTTTTTCAATCGGTTCAGTCGTGCCAGAGATTACCCCCTACATACAAACAAACAAACAAACAAAAAAACAAACTTTACCTCTTTATAATATTAGTATAGATAAAACATAAAACGACAATTTAGATTATTTTAATGCTAGTTATTTAAATTTGTATTTTATTAATAAATATGAACATAGGCTCATCTTTATTTTGACAAAAATTATTAATTGATTTTTTTCGCCACTATCATCAGAGCTGTATATGATGACATTTTGTTCTAGCTTAAATTCCTCTTCATTATCTTTTTGTCACTATCTGATTGTTCAAATTTATCGCATTCGACGTTTTCTATGAAAAAAATAGTACAGATATTAAAGCTTGTCGACATTATTTTAATTAAATTTCAATGAGTTATGAAAATATACGGGCATGTGTATTTTCCCCATTTGCAATACACATAGGGTCTTCCAGAAGAACAATGCCAATAATGTTGTCTACATTATTTCGATTAATTTCTCTAGTAATATTATTTATTATACGTCATCGCTCCCTACTTTTTTCTTTGTGTTTAAAAAGTAATTAAACTTTGTTTAATCAATATCCAAGCAACATACAAGTTTATTCCCGAACATAATGATTAAAGTTATGATCGTAAGGTATTCACTTTAGTTTTTGATTTATTTTATAGCGTATATTAATTGTTATACTTCAAATTTTATAAAAACCGACACTATTAATATGCAGACATTTCATAGTACAAATTAAATGACTATTTGAATATTATAGATACAGATGTTTAGGAAGGCCTACATTTTAAAAATATTCCATTGTCAACAAAACGTGCACTTATAGTTAAAAATTGATTTTTTTACTCAGAACAATAATGAATAAAGTCGAACGTTTCGGCAAGTGTTACAAAAGCCCATGTTTCATACTTTATTTAATTGCTTTGTAAATTAATAATAACTAACATTTTGCAACATTAGTAAACAGTTTGTTTGTATTATTAAGTACAAAACAAAATAACGAATTCAGTTATTCAATTCCTTATTTTTTTAAATGTGTTTTGAATGCCTTCGCTGCGTTGCTAAGTGATAATTATTACTAACAGTAGGGCTAACAAGGAAAGTAAGTACACTTGTGTGTGTCTACGTTGTACGTCTAGTCTGCACGAAGGTTTAATCCAAACCTTGTCAATCATTTCTTTAGCTCCGCCTCCTCACTGCTAGACTGATTGCCAACGCTCCTAGTGGATTTATTCAACATCGTGCTGAGGATTCTCTCTAGTGGTATAGCGCACCCTTAAGGGTGAGGTAAACATCCACTAGTTCGTTTGAAAAGATGAGTCACATTAGGAAGCGGTGTGGGAAAATGTTTTTTTCTCCACTTACACCCTTTCTCCACACCCCCGGCCCCTCGCTCCAGGGCAAGGAAAAGTGCCAGAATTCACGCCGATATCTGTACTTTAAAACTTCTAAATTGGCATGTAGGCTATTTCACAGTGGCATTTCCATTCACAGCTGACTTCACAAATTAGGTTTACAGGTTAAACTAGATTGGATAGTACCATATTTGTGTTTAAATTATTTAATTATTAATACTAATCTTTGTATAACATTTCACAATTCCAGATCAATTATTTATTTGTTTACACACCTTACACACAATTTTCACCGGTTCTTGTCCGATTATTCAGTTTTACCGGCGACGCTTTATTTACACTGCACCTTCAACTCATAACTTTCACAAACACTTATGCAGTATCAAATCTTCCAGCACCTCTACTATGGCCGTTGTAGCCTCTTCGCCTCCGGTACTCTTCGCCATCTCCTCCAGCTCGGCGTCGGTAAGCATCCCAAAGTCTTCCATCTCTATCTTCTCCTCGGTCATCATCGTCGGTATGAAGAAGCTGTTCAGCGCGTAGGCGTAGATAGCTTTCCGCCGCATTTCCACCTTGATCACCTCCAGCGACGGTACCTTGGTGCCCGGTACCGTGGAGAGGCCTTCGTGGTAAGCGGTGAGCAGGTCGTCCCAGCGTTGTCTCCGGATGGAGGACGGGACGTTCAAGAAGATGAAGAACGACAGGTCGATGGCCGGGGAACAGTACCTGGTAGTGGCAAATAATATTAGAGGATTTATCAATAATGCATCAACGCTTAAGAAATAAAAGTAAAATGTAAATAATAGCCAGTCTAAATGTTCATACATTTATTTTACTTTCTAAACATTTTTTAGAATCTCCTCTTCACGGAAAAAAATATTGAATCATGGATACGTTTCCCCTCCAATATAGTAAACAATAGCCTTTATTTTTCAGTATATTAAACAATAGCCTTAATGTTCAGTATAGTAAACCAAAGCCTATATTTTTCAATATAGTAAACAATTGCTTATATTTTTCATCATATTAAATAATAGCCTATATTTTCAGTATAGTAAACAAAATAGCCTATATTTTCACTATAGTAAACAATAGCCTATATTTTCAGTATAGTAAACCAAACCCTATATTTTTTCAATATAGTAAACAATCGCTTATATTTTTTTCATCATATTAAATAATAGCCTATATTTTCAGTATATTAAACAATAGCCTTTATTTTCAGTATAGTAAACAAAATACTATACTTCTTCATGTGTTTATGGTAACATGTTCAACAACATTTTAAGGAATATAATGGCCAATAATAACATCATTCTCACGTTCCGTACCACTAATAAGTTGGAATTTCTGCTTAAACCGACAACTAGAGAAAAAATTTGATGAATATAAAACAACTGGTGTCTACAAGTTAATATGCAATGATTGTCCTAGTTTCTACATAGGACAAACTAGACGTCCCTTTAACATTAGGTACAAAGAACGCCACCTATAATAGCAACCTTAGAGTTATCAAATCCACTTATGCCGAACATCTTATCAATAACCTCAATTCATATACTGATATTACTACTAATATGAGTAATTACATAAATGTAAGAAGGGAAATACTCTAAACGCGTTAGAGGAATTCGAAGTTTACAAAGGTTTAAAAGCTGAACCCAATAACATATTGAATGATCAGCTGTCATTTAAAAAAGTCAAACCTATTGTATGATACGCTAATCACAAGACAAGGGAGGGGGACACGGTCCAATAATCGTTGCATAACCTAACTTCAATCAGTACCATCTTAAACAACTGATGCGGTGTGCACACCAATGTTCGTATTAAAAAGTGCGTGTTTTGACTTTAACGATCTCCACACGGAGTGAAATATATGTGTGTTTTTGTGTTCTTGTGTATGTGATATGTTTATAAAAACCTGATGATGGGTATTTCAGGCCCGAAATTGCAATTGTTTTATTAAGAGAGAAAACAAAAAAGATCAACAGACGTGAGTACTCACATGCAATGTAATATAATTAGTAAACAAAAGCCTATACTTTTCAATGTAGTAAACAATCGCTTTTATTTTTCATCATATTAAATAATAGCCTATATTTTCAGTATAGTAAACAAAATAGCCCATATTTTCAGTATAGTAAACAATAGCCTATAATTTCAGTATAGTAAACAAAATAGAATATATTTTCAGTATAGTAAACTAAAGCCTATATCTTTTCAATGTAGTAAACAATCGCTTA
>JAGFPH010002066.1:48131-59184 GCA_018207615.1 Philaenus spumarius | reverse complement strand
ACATAACCCCAAAGTCTAATGTAGGCTAGAAAGTTGAAATTTGGTGCATATTAAGTTATCAATACAGTAATTCGAATACGCAGCTGTACCGCTGACGTTAGTTGAGCGAATTTCCAAATTTAAATGTTTATGTTTCAGGGTTTCAGTTTCAACCAACTATTTGGGAAATTGATCTACTCAGGAAGGCGCTGGATAGCTGCCTCTGTGTGCAGAATATTTTTATTTGACCGAGCGTAAGCGAGGTCTCCGTTTTAACTCGACCGTTCGGCATTTCGTCTGTGTGTCTGTATGTCTGTCTCACGATTACGGCCAAACGCCTTGACTGATTTTGATGATTTTTTGCATGAATGTTTCTTATTCCTAGGCCGAGCCATGTATATACAAGGTTTTTTTCATTTTTCATTTTTAACCCCTTAAATAAAATAAAAATGGCGGCTGGACCGTTTCTCTCAGTGTAAGCTTTTTTCCAAAGCCAGTTCGTGGCTTAACCGTAAGTCGAATTTAAAAACTAATAACATTTGGCTAGAAGCAAATTAAATTTTAAACAAAATTGTATTCTTGATTTTTTCCGTATCTCTAACGGTAAGCTCACAAAATGGCCGTAAACTTCGAATTTGTTAAAAATCGTCCAAGTTTTTGTATTTAAACCATGTTTTTATACGTTTCTTCTAAACCAATTCAAAAGTGTTCCGTAGCTTTTTTGTAGATAAAGGTTTAAAGAATTCATATATGCCAGTAAGAAAATTATTAAAGTAAAATTAAGAAAGTTATTAGCTCAAGAAACAATCACGTTCAGTAACGAAAGGAAAATGTTTAACTTTAGGCCTACATAAAAAGTAGTAAAAACTATTGTAATTTTTTTCTTAAATGTAAAGAAGTTTCGTAATTTAGTTCTAAATAGAATTGTATAAAATATTAATCAATTTAAAATTTCTTATTTTGAAAACACCAGTTTTTATGTTCCTACTACAACACTGCTAACAAAACTAGGCCTGTTTTGAATAGTAATTCAATTGACTTGGCTTTACAAAATGAGATGAAACAAATGAAACCTCGCGGCGATAAAGGACATACAAAAAATGACCGCTGGACAGCGTGGAAAATGTTGGTACATGGGTTGAGATCACTATCACGACGTTTTAACATCGTTTGTTTTCATTATTTCTAATATTGGAATATGATATGGAACTTAAGTTAACTTATGATACATTGTTAAGGCTCTTCTTTACCTTGAAGAAACCTCCCGAGTGTACAGTATGATTTCAATGCAAAAGGCCTGACTCAAGCCGCAAAATCGTTGAAACATGCATTCGTAATACCGTGTTTCGGATTATATTTATAAATTAATAATCTGGGAAACTACTTTAAGTTATAAAGAAGGCTTTATATTTTTTACGTGTTACCTTAAAATATGGAAATTATTGCTTAAAACTCCCAAAAAATGGGTTAAAAATAATAGTTTTTTACTCATTTAAACGGTTGATTAAAAGTTGCCGACGATTTCTTTCAATTATGAGGTATAAGACAAAAGCACAAAGCCTTTAAGAACAATTTAAGATGTTTCACAACTTTTTAGGTTGAAAAACGGCGTCTGAAACACGGTAATACGAAGTGCATATTTTTGCTGTTTTACGCAAGGTATAGAAGACCCTTAAGTTTGAGTTATTTAAGTATGTAAATATTTAATTGTATGTTGTCCCTCTATAACGCGATATTTTTAACTATCTTACGCATTATTAACCTAAATAAAACAGAATGCCTCTAAAAGAAAATCTTTAGCAGTTAAAGCTCAAGAAAAGAAATAAAAACGAGAACTAGAAATCCCATAATCGCGGGAATTATAAGTAATGTTTCACTGGCTAAACCTTGTGCTTACTTCCCTACTGGCACACCATTTTTTAACCTAAGCTCAAAACCACATTTGTTATTTCAACGAGCGAGGTCTACTGTTCACAGAACTACTAGTAGTAGAATTTGTTTGCACCTGAGCCTCTAGCTTCGACTCACACTCTCCTTCGTTCCACCTGCAGCGGAAAAACTCGCTATGCACCTCGGCCTTGTGACCTTGGGTTATGGACTGCGTCGCAATTTTATTTTTACTTTCTCCCCCTATACCATAGTATACGGAGAAAGTATTGTATTCGTCAAAATTTTCGAGTTTGAGTTTTTGGTGGAAATATCCGTTTCGGGTCCCCCTGCACCTAAAAAAGTGGTTTTCGGAGTGATGTCTGTGGGTGTGGGTGTGTGTGTGTGTGTGGATGTTATCAGACCTAGAGCCTAAACCGATCGTCCGATTTTGATGAAATTTGGTATGGAGGTACTAATCCACGGTATCTCCAGGCGTTTATTTTAATTTTTGTGAATTTTTGATTTTTAAGGGTAATTTTCCCATAAAAACCCTTAAAATAACGGAAAAATCATTTTTCTTAAAAACGGCTCTAACGATTTTGATTAAAATTTTACAGTTTATTAGGGACCTAAAGTACTATAAACTATAAAATTTTAATCAAAATCGTTCGAGCCGTTTTTGAGAAAAGTTGGGGTTTTCCGTTATTTTATGGTTTTTTTATGGGAAAATTACTCTTAAAAATTTAAGTTCCTATAATGAGGGAGAAAGTAAGTGTCAGTTTCCTGATACCGTTTATTTCAGATAAAACCACCAAACAGTTTCATTCTAGCGCGAAAAATCTCAAACAATAGTTATTTTCTGTCAAACATGTGCTTCCGGTTGTTGGATTTTTTTGACTAACGAACTCGTCCAAATTGTACCTAATTTGTGACCGTTAGAATTCGAACACTATCTACTTATATAAAGCTAGACGGTAACACTGATTCACTGACATTAATTATTAGGCACTTCCCGTAGTCGTACCCCCCTCGACCTCATTAAATTAATTACCTCGACTTGAATTAAAGCTCTCGACGAGAAAATTTTGGGAAAATTGCCAGAATTTTACATTTTTAAATTTTGGAAGCACCTTTTGGGCGGGAAAGATTTTTTCAATTTCTTCATTTTCTCACTTTGAGCGCATTTAGTAAGAAAACGGTAAGAGATAGCAAAAATTGTTAAATACAAAAGTTGTAGAAAATTTAATTTCAAAGAAGAGATTTTCCGTCAGATTCAAGATCCAATCATCCATTTAGCCACTATTCATCCGAGAAATGAGGCTCCACCCAAAGTCCTAAAGCTAGACGATTTCACCCATTCACTGACATTAATTATTAGGCACTTGCCGTAATCGTACCCCCCTCGACCTCATACTTAAATTAAAGCTCTCGACGAGAAACTTTTGGGAAAATTGCCAGAATCTAACATTTTAAAATTTTGAAAGCACCTTTTGGGCGGGAAAGATTTTTTCATTTTTTCCAATTTCTTCATTTTCCCAGTTTGAGCGCATTTAGTAAGAAAACGGTAAGAGATAGCAAAAAATGTTAAATACAAAAGTTGTAGAAAATTAAATTTCAAAGATGAGATTTTCCGTCAGATTCAAGATCCAATCATCCCTTTAGCCGCTATTAACCCGAGAAGGAGCTCCGGCAAACAATCCTTCAAATTTCCCATGTTAATCTTATGGAGATAATGTTTAATGAGTTTGAGTCAGCTGCCAAATAAAACAGCTGATTTGTGCTCGGTCACCTATGTACAAACGAGCCAAAGATTAACGTGATTCTTTAGCGAATTTTCCAACTGCGAGCGAAGCGAAGCAGCCATCTGAGGCTGAAGGCCGAGGCGGGGTTGGGACGCGAAGCGTCCAGGGGCAGAGCCCCTAGTATACATATATATACGTATATATGTATACATAAGGTGTCCCATAAGTAAACAGCCAAACTTCGGGGAATGGTTCTATGGGTCAAAATAAGAAAAAAAAGTTCATACAAACATAATCACGAAAACGCTTCGTTTTCCAGATATCTGCCATTTCTTTTTTTTTACAAAGTAATTCATATCTAGAGAACGGTTGAACCGATTCAGTTAAAACTTGGCATGCAGTTTAACCTAACAATGATAATGATGTATCAAAAGAAAATTAAGCAATTAAATCCAATTATGCGTTTCAAAATGCGGCTGTTTGAAAATGTCAAACCTAAATTACTCAAAAACCGTACCTACATTTTAACAAAAAAATTCAAGACATCTTTTTTCAGCCCGTTTGATTCCCTATCGTATGGTGTAACTATCAAAATAATCGGTTAAAATTTTCAAACAGCCGCCACTTTGGAACTCATGACTGGATTTAATCGCTTATTTTTATATAGTAGCATTGTTAGGTTAAACTTCATGCCAAGTTTGAACTCAATCAGTCAAACCATCCTCTAGATATGAATTACTTTGTAAAAAACAAAAACAAAATGGCAGATATCTGGAAAACGAAGACTTTTCGGGCCTATGTTTGTATGAACGTTTTTCTTATTTCGACCCATACAACCATTCCCCAAAGTTTGGCTGTTTATTATGGGACACCCTTTATATAATGTTAATGACACCCGAAAACGTGTTCTGGGGATCGTGATCGGTGCTCATTTATCACTTAGGACCTTAGGAATCACCATAAGTGACTGCAATAGCTCATCTTTCCTAAGGATGAAAATCACGTCGTGTTCTGGGGACCATGGTCAGTGCTCACTTACTACACCCAACAAAATTAATATTGCATTGTCATCGGTCCTTGATAAATGTGCAAAGTTTCAAATCAATTGACTCACCACAAGTGACACTGCAATAGCTCATCTTTCCTGTGTGGGAATTTGCTAAAAACATTATCTGTGACTATACATTTCCAGTGTTCAGGCTTCGACAGAAAACAGTAAATGTCGCAGAAACAAAAGCAAAGAAACTATTAAATGTAAACAGAGATTGGATTGAAGTAATTAAGCCAAGACTAGTTAAAGTTGAAGGAAGAACACTGAAGCATGTTGAAGCCGCAAAGTTTCCCTTTACTCTGAGACTAGGAATTCCTTGCATTTTTACTCTCTGCAACTTGATTTGAAAGTTTACACAGAAGAGTGGGTCTTTGTACTTCCAATAAACATTGTAAAACGCAATAAAGGTTTACGGTCAAGCAGTGGCGGCTCCTTGTAAGGTTGTTTGGTTGCACAACCCCCAAGAAAGAAAACAAATAATTACATTAATATTTCTTTAAATATCAGTGCATTCTCATTTTAATCGAAAATTTACGGCCAAGAAATAAGAATGTCCCCAAACGGTTGAAAAGCCGAAGAGCATCAACCCAACCTTCCTTTCTTTTTAAATGAGGTTAGTGATATTTAAACATATAATGTACCTGAATTCTATGTTTATTCGTGCATGATTTAAATTGTTATTTTCAGTTTATTTACTATTTTATTCTAGGCTAGTATACCCTTAACTGAAAGCTAAACATTTTTCACTTGTTTCACTTGTACGTAATGGTAACCAAACCATTTTAACGGATTTAAGTTAAATAAACGGTACCAGGAACTGGCACATACTTTCTCACAAACATATTTAAATTATTAAACAGATTCACTGTGACTTGTAGGGTGGGGTAGGAGAGTTTTTTACTTTCTCCACCCTATACGTAGTATATGGAGAAAGTATTGTTTTCGTAAAAATGTTTGAATTTTCAGTTGAATTATCTGTTTTGGTGCTCCCAGAACCCCAAAAAATTGTTTAGTGCAATTATCTGTGTTGGTGCTCCCTGAACCCAGAAATATTTTTAGTGGAATTTTTTGTTTTGGTGCTCCCTGAACCCAAAAAAGTGTTTTTAACGTGGTGTCTGTCTGTCAGTGTGTCAGTATGTATACACGACCACAGGGGACACTATTGGTCCGATTTTCATGAAATTTGGTATGTAGGTACTAAACCCTAATATCTCCAGGCGTTTTTTTCATTTTTTTGGAATTTTTAATTTTTAAGGGTAATTTACCCCTAAAAACCAATAAAAAACGACAAAAATGCAAATTTCTCAAAAACGGCTCTAACGATTTTGAACAAATTTTCAGTATTTATAGTGCTTAAGATGCCAAACAAAATGACACCACCCGCTTTTATCAAAACTTCGGCGTTTCATAATTATGGGGAAATGTTAAAAAATAAACAAGTTTATGTTGTCAATCTAGCATCACGGCGACGGCCGCACGGGGTAGCACAACGGTAGCGAGGACGGCCAGTAATTCAAAGGTCGCGCGATCGAATCCCGCCTGGGACAATAACTTTTTTATACGATTGACGTAGGTAGAATATTATTTTTTTGTTTTGTTCTAAAAAGTAGTAAATAAAATGATTAAAAACAATATTATTTTGACTACAGTAAGTTGGGAGAAAGTTTGTGTCAGTTAACTGATACCGCTTATTTTATTAAAGTTGGAGATTAACTAATAAATATTATTATCATTATCTAGAGAGAAAACTATTCGATCGATTTCGAAGAAATTTGCACCAAATGCGTCAATTAGGTCTTTATAGATGCACGAAAAAAGGTTTTGAAAAACAACCCCCTTTATGGCCAAAAACCCCCAAAAATCAGTTATTATTATTATTATTAGCTAAACGAGAATTTAAGAAAATGCGGAGTTTTCATATTGTAGGGTACATTAAAGGTTACAAATAAGCCAAATTTTATCTAAATCGTTAGAGCCGTTTTTTTATAAAAAAATTATAACTGATTTTTTGGGGTTTTTTTGGCCAAAAAGGGGGTTGTTTTTAAAACGTTTTCAAAACCCTTTTTCGTGCATCTATACAGGCCTACTGGACATGTCTGGTGCAAATTTGGTTGAAATCGATCGAATAGTTTTCTCTCTAGCTTTGTATACATACAGACATACATACATACAGACAGACATTTTGTAAAAACCACTTTTTTGGACTCAGGGGATTCCAAAACGGATATTTCCACAAAAATCTCAACATCGATTTTTTTTGCGATCACTATACTTTCTCTATACTATAGTATAGTGAGAAAATAAAATTTTGGTGTAATTAAGACAAAAACGTATAATTCCCCCAGAAATTCGCTTCACATAATTGCAACCACCAAGTTAAGAGGGGACCGGAGTCAGCCCAACCGCTCACGGCTCTGATCTCCAGTTTAACATGGGGCGGGTATAGTTTATATTTTTCTCACCGAGAACCAGCATGTTCAGTAAAAAATCGTAACAGACAAATAATTTGTTACTATCTTACGTATCAGCCTATAAAAAATTGTTTACTGAAAGTTTTGTTTTATATTTTTATTTTAAGAAATTCAATATCTATTTCTCCATAAGACTTCAACGTTTTTATAGCAAAACTAATTCTGTTGTAAAAATTGTATTTTAAAATAAGTATGTTTTAAATTTAAACCTACATCAACTTAAGTATTGTGACGTTAAAATTGTCGTCTAATATTTCAGTTACATTCAATAGAAGTATTTTATTTCGTCGTTTCAAAATACCTCTGCAATTAGAGTTTACAAAGTACATGGATCGGCAGCCGTAGTAGTTCATCGATGTCCCGCCAGGTTTCACTAGCGTCGCTCACCGGCAAGGAAGATTGCAAACTTCTTACAATATCGGTATCATTCTTATTTTTATCAAAAGTTTGTGGTTTAGTTACTCAATACGACCCTTGAATAAAAGTCGCGGGTAACAGCTAGTATAACATATTTAGGAATAAGATCATTGAATTCGTACAGTAATTGGATATAAAAAATCAAATAAACTGTAAATTTAATAATAGTTTTTTGTAGCAATTACTAACTAAGAGCCCACAAACCAGAGTGCTTATAAACTTTGACCTGTGTGCACTATCTTCATCATACATTTGTTATGCTCTATATGAGTAGGCCAAGTAATGTGTTTTGCTACTGGATTGTTTGTATTTAGTTTTCTTTGGTATTAGGCATTCATTATTTTTTTAATTGTTCTCATATTCTATGTACAATTTATTATGTTTTTACCAATGTTTTGATATTTTTGGTAAATAACTGTATTTTGTTACCATTTGTTAACTTCTCGGGTTTTCTTTATGGTAATTATTACTTTATGCGTTTTTTGTTTTTTTAGTATTTGTTTTAATATTAAAAAAAAAAAATATATATAAAAAATATAAATTTATTAAAAAATTCTTTTTCACCACACTACGATGTTTTCAGCTATTTTCGGAACGTCATTTGGAGGCCGAAAGTAGCTCTTTTCTGCCCTAGGGCCGTAAAGTCAGCTGTTCGTTTATTCAATTAAAATATGAACGTACTAGCGAAAAAAGCCTCCCGAGGTCGGCAGAAAAATGTCCTAGGGCAAAATGAATTTCCAGAAATAGGTATCAATCGTATCATATTTAATTTAAAAATAATAATAATTCCATTATTTTCTTTATTTTAAAAGAAAACACACTAAATTCAGAAATAGATATCAATAGAGTTTTAAAATAAAACCAAACAAAGTAAAAAAGAGTCCGTATAAATAAACCGATGAAATAAAAATTACAGTTCTTATTTTGTTGATAATAATTACATTTACTTTCATTTAAAACAAACCGCACGAAAATCGGTTGCATTGATTTTCAGAAATAGGTAGCAATAGGGTTTTAATCTAGAACCAAAAAACCTCAAAAAGTGTCCTTATAAGTATTAGGATGAACAATAAATTACTTTTCATAACTTTTTATTAATAATAACAATATTCTCTTTTTATTTCAAATAAACATAACTAAAATGGGCACGGTAGATCTTCATAAATATGTAGCATAAGTGTTTTATGTAGAACCAAAAAACCTCAAAAAGTAAATTTAAAAGTATACCGATGAAATACAAATTACTTTTCATAACATTTTGATAATAAAAACAATATTTTGAATAAGTACCACTAAAATTGGCCAGTTAGATCTCCAGAAATAGATATAAAATCAAAAGGGTTGTAAACTAAAACAATCAAAACTCAAAAAATGCCATTATAAATGTGCTGATCAAATAAAAATGACATTTAATTATTTTTTTATATTTATGATAACATTTTATTTCATTTAAAGCAAAACACTTTAAATCGACCAGGTAGATCTCCAGAAATATTAATATATCAATAGGGTTTTAACCTAAATAAAAAATAGGTTTTTTTTTTTAAATAGGCAGTCGTGGGTCTGCCGTCAGAAGTGAAAACATTTTAGCTTCATATAGTTAACTTTATTTTCGAGTTATTAAAAAGTATTGTTTTAATCAATGTATTAGTGTTATAATAAGATCTAAAATAATTGCGGAGATGCGACGGAGCCTTAAATAAATGCGGGATGCAACTGTGTTTTCAATAATTGTGGAGATGCGACGTACAATTCAATAATTGCGGAGAATTTATTAAGCCTTAAATAATTGTGGATATGGGACGGAGCCTTACATAATTGTGGAGATCTGATGGAGCCTTAAATAATTGCGGAGATGCGACAGAGCCTTAAATAATTGTGGAGATCCGATAGAGACTTAAATAATTACGTGGATGCGACTGTGTCTTAAATAATTGCGGAGATGCGGCGTAGCCTTTAATTTTGCGGAGATGCAACAAAACCTTAAATAATTGCGAAGATGTGACGGAGCCTTTTAAAAATTTGTGTCCGTGCAATGACGATGACGGTCACGCGAGTTCAATCATTTTTATCCTTGAAAAAAGTGCCCAACGCGCCTAATGAAGTTTTCACTAAAAAAAATCTAAAAACATATAAAAAATAGGTTTTTAACCTAAAAACAAACTAAAAACTCAAAAGTATCCAATAATGGAAAAAATAGCATTTAATAATTTGTTTAAAATAATGAGATTTTATTTAATTTAAAACCAAAGACACGAAAATCGGACACGAAGAAATCCATAAATATTTATCAATAAAAAACCTAAAACTAAAAAAAAATCTAAAATTGACCTTATAAATATAAGTATCGATGAAATAAAAATGGCATTTCTTAATTTTATTATAATGATGACAACATTTTCTTTCATTTAAATCAAACCGCACCATTGACCGACCAGGTTGATCTCCAGAAACCGGTACCAAAAAGGTTTTAAACCAAATAAACAAAAACTCGAAAAATGCCCTTGTAAATATACCAATGAAATAAAATTGACATTTCATAATTTTTTGATAATAATGACAGTATTTTCTGTCATTTAAAGCAAACACCACTAAATTCGGTCCGGTATATCTTCAGAAATAGCTATCAATACGGTTTTAACCTAAAACCAAAAAAATTTAAAAACTGCCCGTATAAATAAAATTGGCATTTCATAATTTTTTAATAGTAATGACAACACTTTCTGTCATGTAAAACAAACAGCATTAAAATCATCAAGGTAGATTTTCAGAAATCTATCAATAGGATTTTAACATAAAAGCCAAAAAACTCAAAAAGTACCCTTTTAAATATGCCCATGAAATGAAATTGACACTTCATAATTTTTTGATAATAATGACAACATTTTCTGTTATCTAAAATAAACAGCACTAAATTCGGCCCGGTAGATCTTCAGAAATAGCTATCAATAGGATTTAAACATAAAAGCCAAAAAACTAAAAAAGTGCCCTTTTAAATGTGCCCATGAAATAAAATTGACATTTCATAATTTTTTGATAATAATGACAACATTTTCTGTCTTTTAAAACAAACAACTCTAAAATCGGCCAGGTAGATCTTCAGAAATAGCTATCAATAGGATTTAAACATAAAAGCAAAAAGTGCCCTTTTAAATGTGCCCATGAAATAAAATTGACGTTTCATAATTTTTTGATAAGAATGACAAAATTTTCTGTAAATTAAAACAAACAGCACTAAAATCAGCCCGGTAGATCTTCAGAAATAGCTATCAATAGGATTTAAACATAAAAGCCAAAAAACTAAAAATGTGCCCTTTTAAATGTGCCCATGAAATAAAATTGACATTTCATAATTTTTTGATAATAATGACATTTTCTGTAAATTAAAACAAACAGCACTAAAATCAGCCCGGTAGATCTTCAGAAATAGCTATCAATAGGATTTAAACATAAAAGCCAAAAAACAAAAAAAGTGCTCTTATAAATGTGCCCATGAAATAAAATTGACATTTCATAATTTTTTG
>JAGFPH010002066.1:34927-46961 GCA_018207615.1 Philaenus spumarius | reverse complement strand
CCTCCCGAGGTCGGCAGAAAAATGTCCTAGGGCAAAATGAATTTCCAGAAATAGGTATCAATCGTATCATATTTAATTTAAAAATAATAATAATTCCATTATTTTCTTTATTTTAAAAGAAAACACACTAAATTCAGAAATAGATATCAATAGAGTTTTAAAATAAAACCAAACAAAGTAAAAAAGAGTCCGTATAAATAAACCGATGAAATAAAAATTACAGTTCTTATTTTGTTGATAATAATTACATTTACTTTCATTTAAAACAAACCGCACGAAAATCGGTTGCATTGATTTTCAGAAATAGGTAGCAATAGGGTTTTAATCTAGAACCAAAAAACCTCAAAAAGTGTCCTTATAAGTATTAGGATGAACAATAAATTACTTTTCATAACTTTTTATTAATAATAACAATATTCTCTTTTTATTTCAAATAAACATAACTAAAATGGGCACGGTAGATCTTCATAAATATGTAGCATAAGTGTTTTATGTAGAACCAAAAAACCTCAAAAAGTAAATTTAAAAGTATACCGATGAAATACAAATTACTTTTCATAACATTTTGATAATAAAAACAATATTTTGAATAAGTACCACTAAAATTGGCCAGTTAGATCTCCAGAAATAGATATAAAATCAAAAGGGTTGTAAACTAAAACAATCAAAACTCAAAAAATGCCATTATAAATGTGCTGATCAAATAAAAATGACATTTAATTATTTTTTTATATTTATGATAACATTTTATTTCATTTAAAGCAAAACACTTTAAATCGACCAGGTAGATCTCCAGAAATATTAATATATCAATAGGGTTTTAACCTAAATAAAAAATAGGTTTTTTTTTTTAAATAGGCAGTCGTGGGTCTGCCGTCAGAAGTGAAAACATTTTAGCTTCATATAGTTAACTTTATTTTCGAGTTATTAAAAAGTATTGTTTTAATCAATGTATTAGTGTTATAATAAGATCTAAAATAATTGCGGAGATGCGACGGAGCCTTAAATAAATGCGGGATGCAACTGTGTTTTCAATAATTGTGGAGATGCGACGTACAATTCAATAATTGCGGAGAATTTATTAAGCCTTAAATAATTGTGGATATGGGACGGAGCCTTACATAATTGTGGAGATCTGATGGAGCCTTAAATAATTGCGGAGATGCGACAGAGCCTTAAATAATTGTGGAGATCCGATAGAGACTTAAATAATTACGTGGATGCGACTGTGTCTTAAATAATTGCGGAGATGCGGCGTAGCCTTTAATTTTGCGGAGATGCAACAAAACCTTAAATAATTGCGAAGATGTGACGGAGCCTTTTAAAAATTTGTGTCCGTGCAATGACGATGACGGTCACGCGAGTTCAATCATTTTTATCCTTGAAAAAAGTGCCCAACGCGCCTAATGAAGTTTTCACTAAAAAAAATCTAAAAACATATAAAAAATAGGTTTTTAACCTAAAAACAAACTAAAAACTCAAAAGTATCCAATAATGGAAAAAATAGCATTTAATAATTTGTTTAAAATAATGAGATTTTATTTAATTTAAAACCAAAGACACGAAAATCGGACACGAAGAAATCCATAAATATTTATCAATAAAAAACCTAAAACTAAAAAAAAATCTAAAATTGACCTTATAAATATAAGTATCGATGAAATAAAAATGGCATTTCTTAATTTTATTATAATGATGACAACATTTTCTTTCATTTAAATCAAACCGCACCATTGACCGACCAGGTTGATCTCCAGAAACCGGTACCAAAAAGGTTTTAAACCAAATAAACAAAAACTCGAAAAATGCCCTTGTAAATATACCAATGAAATAAAATTGACATTTCATAATTTTTTGATAATAATGACAGTATTTTCTGTCATTTAAAGCAAACACCACTAAATTCGGTCCGGTATATCTTCAGAAATAGCTATCAATACGGTTTTAACCTAAAACCAAAAAAATTTAAAAACTGCCCGTATAAATAAAATTGGCATTTCATAATTTTTTAATAGTAATGACAACACTTTCTGTCATGTAAAACAAACAGCATTAAAATCATCAAGGTAGATTTTCAGAAATCTATCAATAGGATTTTAACATAAAAGCCAAAAAACTCAAAAAGTACCCTTTTAAATATGCCCATGAAATGAAATTGACACTTCATAATTTTTTGATAATAATGACAACATTTTCTGTTATCTAAAATAAACAGCACTAAATTCGGCCCGGTAGATCTTCAGAAATAGCTATCAATAGGATTTAAACATAAAAGCCAAAAAACTAAAAAAGTGCCCTTTTAAATGTGCCCATGAAATAAAATTGACATTTCATAATTTTTTGATAATAATGACAACATTTTTCAAAATATTTCAACATTTTATTATATCCAGTTAAATTTATCTAGTTACATATGGAAAGAATAGTACAATAAATTAAATGCGATAACAAGATTGTGTAATATGACAGAAATTAAATGTAATTAACTATTAATAATATAGTAATAAGCATAACCTGTATACAAGAATATACTGGTGCCGCAACGCCATTCCGGTACTGCTTTTTTATTATTGTTTTATTTTACGTTTTATTTCAATAAATTTCCCTCAATCAAACTCATTCAACACTCGGTTCAGAATTTTATGTCCGCCAATCGCCCTTCCACTTCAGTGCCTTGCGATTATGCGAGCCAACTACAATAAAGTCTCCCACATTATCCCTCAGCTCGAAATCAAAATAGGACAACAAGGTCTTGGGAGCACCAGGCACCCTTTTGCCAGCCTCGCGGCACGTCTTTGAAACTAGAAAAGTTCTACAAGAATTGTATTCTGTCTGAACTTATTGGCCCAAGAGTATGCAGGTCGATGCCCATTAGAAACCCGACATACATACTCAATGCAAAGAATAAAGTTGCTAATAAAACATCCAAGATCGTTGTTAATGGAGAAATTATAGAAGTAGAAGAACTGTCCGAAGCTGACATTTTAATTATTATTTCTTCAATTGTCTTATTATTATTAAAATTTTAGTCTTTTTGTAGTATTATTATTATTGAAATGTAGTATTATTGCAGTAGTCTTGTTATTATTTACTTGTAGTCTAATTGTTGTATTATTGTAGTCTTGTTATTTTTTAAATTGTAGTCTTATTATTACTTCAATTTTATAATTTTATTCAAATCAATTGCTAGGAAAAACTATTCATGTAGGCAATAAGCATGATGTAGGCTAATCATAAAGAGTGCTTATTTACTTTTTGATTTTTTAAATAATTGAAGAACACTACTTTGGTGTGTTCAATAAAACATAATTATTTTACACAATGATATTTAAGATGATTTACGTCTCATTATTACTTTATGCTATTCAAATTAATTACTAGAAAGTTTTGCGTGAAAGTTATTAAAAACCCAATATTGTATGAAAATGAACAACTTTTGAATAATTTTTTTTCTTCCATACAAATGATATATTTTTTGATTGCGGGACCAGTTATCATAGTTTGCAGTGATATGAAACATGATAAGGAAACAAATATAATGTATATTACTTCTGATATTAGGTCTGTAATATCCTAAGGGTTTTTGGAATTTTAGTCACCAGAAAAATGACAAATAATATGACTTTGGTCACAGACTATAGAAATTCTATAGTCTGTGCTTTGGTATACACAAACTTTGAAAGCTGTAGCTGTAGGTATTGAAGAAATATAGTTATTACAATATTTGAATTTATATTTGTACAATATACTTTAATGAAGTAAACAAGACTTATTAGTATGGCAAAATGTTTGTTATCTTTAGGCATTCGTGTTTGAAACAGGCAACATCGGTAAAAATAATCTATTTTTAATTTTTACAGTTTCAAACACTTTGTAACAGTAAATATTATAATCTATTAAGTCATAAGCAAACCATGTTGCAATATAAAAAAAAACAAGCTTGACAACTTTTTAAAATCATCAGTAATAAATTGAAAAAATATTGAATTTCTGTTTAAATATAATAATTACAAGTAATGTACCATTAGAGAACTCAAGATTTCAATATTTACTTATGAGTGGTAGGCTACTAATAATGTAAACGCGATTCTTATACTTACGGGTGGACCTACATTCTGTAAGCATTATCGCCCTCTCATCATTTTCTATTAGCCTACGGCTAAATGCCAGACTGTCTAGCTTGTGATTTTTGTGAATGCGTATGACAGTGTTATTCACTTTATTTTTCGGCTGTCCCTCGGACTCTCCCCCTCCCTGTCAGTTGGGAGCAGGTAGCTGTAAAACTCATTTTGTGCAGGCAGCGCTCCAAGTAGTGATACGGACGAACTTGTAGAGCTACCCTAGTGTTCACTTTGGAAACTAAAAAGCGGTTTTACAATTGACTCCGGTCCCCTCTTAATGGCTCACTAGCCGCCACTGCGATCAAGGCTTTGTACCTTCGTAGTAGGCTTCGCACCTCCAGCATACTCGGTAAGAATGACTAACCGCATAGCTTGAATGACTAACGTTATGGCAATGCCTTTTGAACATAAATAATCTGATCACACAGCTGAACCGCTGACTCGAGTTATAGCCCAGTCGGTATAGGTTACAACTACCAGTAATTTGCAATACGGCTGATTTTTTTTATAAGTACCTTAAAGTATGTAGATTAACATAAAAAAAGTTTACCAGTCTATCGATTTCCCAAAGTCGAAAAAATAAATCGATTATCATTTTTTTTCTTCGATTATCCTTAATATTTCAAGCTGGGATGAAGATAGAGAAAAATAAAAAATACCACAGTGTAAGGGAGGTATTTTTCAACAAAAAATGTCATATGTATTTATTTCGTCCGAGCAATGGTTTGTCTGGAAACAATTCGATAATGCAGGTATGTATTTTACAGCAGGGGAAATCACTAAAAGGGGACATCTTATTCAAAAATTCATATATGAAGTGTTGGCTCATTCTAAATTGGTCGAATTTTAATATATCGAATTGAAACTTGACATAGGAGTTAAAATATATATTTTAAACATTTATGCAAAGTCTCAGCTTCTTCCATATCGGAAGTACTTTCAATACACAATGCAGTGCGTGCTTCGCACGCTTATCTCCGTATCGGGAGTATTTTCAATATACAATGCACTGC
The DNA here is from genome assembly GCA_018207615.1 of Philaenus spumarius. Lineage (NCBI taxonomy): Eukaryota > Metazoa > Arthropoda > Insecta > Hemiptera > Aphrophoridae > Philaenus > Philaenus spumarius. The sequence continues at coordinate 41,827 of JAGFPH010002066.1, read as the reverse complement.
GTGCTTCGCACGCCATCCTCCGTATCGGGAGTACTTTCAATACACAATGCAGCGCGTGCTTCGCACGCCATCCCCCGTATCGGGAGTATTTTCAATAGACAATGCATTGCGTGCTTCGCACGCCATCCCCCGTATCGGGAGTACTTTCAATACACAATGCAGTACGTACTTCGCACGCCATCCCCCGTATCATGAGTATTTTCAATAAACAATGCATTGCGTGCTTCGCACGCCAACCCCCGTATCGGGAGTACTTTCAATACACAATGCAGTACGTGCTTCGCACGCCATCCCCCGTATCGGGAGTACTTTCAATACACAATGCAGTACGTGCTTCGCACGCCATCCCCCGTATCGGGAGTACTTTCAATATACAATGCATTGCGTGCTTCGCACGCCATCCCCCGTATCGGGAGTATTTTCAATATCAATGCATTGCGTGCTTCGCACGCTATTCCCCGTATCGGGAGTACTTTCAATACACAATGCAGCCCGTGCTTCGCACGCCTTCCCCAGTATCGGGAGTATTTTCAATATACAATGCATTAGTCTGCCAGTTCGGCACGTTTTCCTTTAACCCGTCTAAATGCGCCTGACTCACTTCCCCGGACCAAATCACTTTCACGCACGCCCACAAATACAGTTTGATATCGCTATTGGGTCACCCACAATGTACTAGACTGGACACTATTCTGTTCCCACAGCTGTCTGGACCTTATTTAATATTAACCATGCAATCACGCCCAGTGTTTATGCACAGTTAACGTCTGTTTGTACAGATAATTGACCTGAATGGATTCCGATACCGGGTGACTCTGTAGTGAAGAAATAACTTCCTATAAACAAATGGCTTCATTAACCATTATTTAGTTTTTTCTTTATTTATATGTCTGTAACGGCTTGTAACCGACAGAGTGGAAATAATGCACTTCAATTGTTGATTATTGATTATTTAAATACTAGTAGTTCTGTGAACAGTAGACCTCGCTCGTTGAAATAACAAATGTGGTTTTGAGCTTAGGTTAAAAATAGTGTGCCAGTAAGGAAGTAAGCACAAGGTTTAGCCAGTGAAACATTATTTACAATTCGCGCGATTCCGGGATTTCTAGTTCTCGTTTTTATTTCTTTTCTTGGGCTTTAACTGCTAAAGATTTTCTTTTAGAGGCATTGTGTTTTATTTAGGTTAATAATGCGTAAGATAGCTAAAAATATCGCGTTATAGAGGGACAACATACAATTAAATAGTTACATACTTAAATAACTCAAACTTAACAATGTATCATAAGTTAACTTAAGTTCCATATCATATTCCAATATTAGAAATAATGAAAACAAAGGATGTTAAAACGTCGTGATAGTGATCTCAACCCATGTACCAACACTTCCCACGGTGTCCTACGGTCATTTTTTGTATGTCCTTTATCGCCGAGGGGTTTCATTTTGTAATTCAAGTAAAGCTAAGTACTTTTATGAAATTTACAATGATAATTTACAGGTATACAGTTCAATTCTTTGATTTATCCTCTACACTTTCTTATAATAATATGTCATTTTTGGGCAAATGATATATTCCTAAATTACTACCGTATTCCATACAGGCCTAGTTTTGTTAGCAGTCTTGTAATAGGAACATAAAAACTGGTGTTTTCAAAATAAGACATTTGAAATTGATAAATATTTTTATACAATTCTATTTAGAACTAAATTACGAAACTTTTTACATTTATGAAAAAAATTACAATAATTGTTACTACTTTTTATGTAGGCCTGAAGTTAAACATTTTCCTTTCATTTCTGAACGTGATTGTTTCTTGAGCTAATAACATTCTTAATTTTACTTCAATAATTTTTTTTTACTGGTATATATGAATTCTTTAAACCTTTATCTACAAAAAAGCTATGGAACGCTTTTGAATTGGTTTAGAATAAACGTATAAAAACATGGTTGAAATACAAAAACTTGGACGATGTTTAACAAATTCTAAGTTTACGGCCATTTTGTGAACCCAGTATAGATTATACTTTGGGGTTCTGCTAACAACTACAACCATTATAATTTCTTACGAAGTAGATTTTTGGTAATATGAGTTACGTATGCTGTAATACGTTATAATATTTGCCTTGAGGTTGTAAACTGTATATAAATACAATCTTTTATCATCAAAATATTCGTTTATACGTATACTCGTACATCTTCGTATAACATATAAACATATCCCATTATTAATTTCTTCATTATAATACTGTATTACTACTTCTAATCATTTGATCTATCCATTATGAAACAGAAAGCAATTAAAAGATAATATTTTTATCTTTATTTAGATATATAATATTGTTTATAAATACGAAAATTTTAACAAATAGGCCTACAGTTGTATAACCGTTATAATTGTACACATTTACCCAGTTAAAAATCCCCGTCAGCATAGTTAGGTAGGCCTAGATAAAGTCTGTTGTTTTTAAATACTTTTTTTGTGTAAATGATGTATTTCTGATGTGTATCTAATTATTCCGCCTGTTATTTTTCACGGGGGCTTACAGTTAGACTATAATAAAACACAAATCAATCTATACGTCTATACTAATATCATAGAGAGGCAAAATTTGTTTGTTTGTATGTAGGGGGTAATCTCTGGAACTACTGAACCGATTGAAACAATAGTTTTACTAATAAAAAACTACACTATCCCTGAGCAACAAAGGCTATAACTCATTTTGAAAACAACATTTTTTATTTCAATATTTGTAAATTTAGTCGGAAAAAATTCTCAGGTTAGGCCTAGCCTGATGATTCAACACATGTATTTACATTCATTACCATAGCAACCAATTGAATAATATAACAGATAAAACAGCTGTTTGCTCTAATTACTGATAATAATAATTATTGCTGCTATTTCAATTAACAGCTGATTTCATACTTTGAAGCAATTATTTGTATTTCTAAATTTTAGGTTAGGTTTATTTAAGTGTAGACCTGATCCTTGCTGGTTCTTTTAACCTTTATTACAACTGCTGTTATAAAATATACGAAATACTTTGATTGTAACATTTAACGTTATTTACCATCTCAGCTTTGAGGTTATTATTAATCCTACATCTTTATTGTAAAGAAAACATAACACGATTATGTGCGTAGAAGGTACCGACGGGGTTGGCGTGCGGAGCACGCAGGGATTTCCTCTAGTACACAATAATCTGCTTGCATTGGCTTGGCGAAGAGATAGTGAGCGAAGCGAGCCCTATTTACTGTATAAGATGGTAATGAACAATTTGAAAACTAAATCGCAAATACAACAATAAACTTTATGTTTTAATCAGCTGTTTATTGTGTGAAGAGAAGGATTTTTGTTTAGAACAGCTGTTCGAAGTTCTATTTATTTTTCCTGTGCATTTTAATTGCACGAATAGCCAATGATGGATTATATTCAATGACCAACATACTAGTAAAACAATTCTACCTCGGTTTTTCTCGTGAAATAATATTTTACTATCGGTAAATCCACAGATAGTGAGGCGTTTCATTATAACACTGTTCCGACAGATTAAACTAACAATAGATTGTATTAGTTCTAGGCTAAACAAGTACCGAGAAAGTGTACTTCGGGTTTCCAGGGAAAATTAAAATACATAAATTGTTCGTAATCTATACTAATATTATAAAGAGTTAATTAAACTCTGTTTGTTTGTTTGTATGTAGGGGATATTCTCTGGAACAACTGAACCGATAGAAAAAATTGTTTTACGAATAAAAAGCTGCACTATACCTGAGTAACATAGGCTGGAAATTATTTTGATAAAAATATTTTTTATTTCAATATTTGTAAATTTAGTCGGGGAAAAATTCTTAGGTTAGGCCTAGAGCGATGAGCCAACACATGTATTTATATTTATTACCATAGCAACCAATTTGAATAAAATAACAGATAAAACAGCTGTTTGCTCCAATATTTCCACTAACAGCTGATCTCAAACTTTGACGCAATTATTTTTGTATTTCTAACTTTTAGGTTACGGTTTTAGGTTAGGGGTCAGGTCAGGACCGGGGATTTGAATTTAAACCTTTTTAACACGTTCACTGCTAAGGACGTACATGTGAGCTTGACACTGAACAATATGAGAAGCGGCCGACGCACAGTGCATAGCACGCCAACCCCCGTATTGGGAGCATTTTCAATACACAGAGCATTGCGTGCTTAGCACGCCAACCCCCGTAATGGGAGTATTTTCAATACACAATGGATTGCGTGCTTCGCACGCCAATTTCTGTTATGAGAGAATTTTCAATACACAGAGCATTGCGTACTTCCCACGCCAACCCCCGATTGGGAAATTTTTTCAATACACAGAGCATTGCGTGCTTCGCACGCCAACCTCCGTATTTTAAGAATTTTCAATACACAGAGCATTCGGTCCGCTTTATAATATTAGTGATTATTAGGCTATAAATATAAAAAAAAGGTCATCTCCTAGCATAGGAAATACAAAATTTGCGTAACAGTGAACGTGTCAAACACCAATTTCCAAGCTTATTTTTAAAATTTTGTATAGTTACCCACGTAAAATATTATAGGATGTAAGGATGATGCATGGTTTTGTTTTGTTAGAGTAAAGTATTTTTGTTGAACCTTCATAGTTTTCTTATTTTAGATCAGATCAAGCTCACAAGAGAGTAAGGCTGTAACCTACTGCATCCATGTGTATTGTACGTTGTAGTTTAATCAAGTAAATCTAAATATCAGTATGCACAATGATGTAAAATATGTTGCTGGATCCTCTGTTGTGTTGTCTACTTTGTAATTTAAGTTGCATTTTTTAAACCTAGTATTAATTTTTACTACTAAATTTCGGGACTTCGGGGAGGGGGGGGTCTTGACCTTGGCCTTTTTAACCTGTATTATAACTGCTGTTATAAAATATACGAAATAATTTGATTTGAACATTTGATATTATTTACCACCTTAACTTTATGGTTATTATTAATCCTACACCTTTATTATAAAGAAAACATAAAATAATTATGTGTGTAGAAGGTACCAACGGGATTGGCGTGCGGAGCACGCAGTCGTTTCCCCTAGTTAAAACATATAACAAATTTAGTACTGATTCTAAAATTTTAAAATCGATCGCAAAAACAATTTTGTGAGAGCAGCGAACAAGTATGTGCCGGTTTTATTTCCCTACCAGAAAAACTCGTTAGTTTTATTTTGGGATCTAATTTGATGTACCACAAGTTATATGTATAAATTGGAAATTTTTGTATTGGGGCCGTAAGAGGAGGATTTCTTTCAGTCATATGAATTACTAGATCACTCCGTCACCTGCTCACTTCGCTCAACCCCGAGGCGAAGCAAATGCAAACATATTTCTGCAGGCTCTGACATTATCACGGAACTTAAGATGGATTTTTTATTTTTATATAGAAGAGGGGCAATTTTAAAGTTAAAGAAGTGGCATAAATGTAATAGAGTAAAGCAGTATTTCAAACTGGTCAGATAGACCTAGTCAACACTAATATTATAAAGAGGTAAAATTTGTTTGTTTGTGTGTAGGGGGTAATCTCTGGAACCACTGAACCGATTGAAACATTTTTTTAAAATAAAAAGCTCCACTAACCCTGAGTAACATAGGCTACAATTAATTTTGATAAAAACATTTTTATTTCAATATTTGTAAAATTAGTAGAAAAATTTCACAGGATGAAGAAAAATTTACCTGCCACTACAGAAAAATTGGCTACTACTACATAAAAATATGCCTACCAATACGGAAAAATGTGCCTACTACTACAGAAAAATGTGCCTGGAACTTCATAAGAACTTGTCTGGGACTACATAAAATAGTGCCTGCCATTATAGAAAAATCGAATGCCACCAAAAAAAAAAACTTGTCTGCCGCTACAGATAAAAAAAGTGTCTGTCACTATAGAAAAAAATGCCTGCCACTACATAAAAATGTGCCTACCACGACATAAAAAGTTCATGTCACTACAGAAAAATGTGCCTGTCACTACATAAAAGGTTCCTGTCACTGGAGAAAAATGTGCCTTAAATTAAACTACAGAAAAATGTGCCTTTCGATATATAAAAATATGCCTGCCACTACAAAAAAATGTACCTACCACAATAGAAATAAACGGTACCAGGAACTGGCACATACTTTCTCACAAACACATTTAAATTACTAAACAGATTCACTGTGACTTGTACGGTGGGGTAGGAGAGTTTTTTTTTATTAAAGTTGGAGATTAACTAATAAATATAATTATTATTATCTAGAGAGAAAACTATTCGATTGATTTCGAAAAAATTTGCACCAAACACGTCAATTAGGCCTTTATAGATGCACATAAAAAGGTTTTGAAATTTTTTAAAACAACCCGCTTTATGGCCAAAAAACCCCCAAAAAACAGTTATTATTATTATTATTAGCTAAACGAGAATTTTTAGAAAGATGCGGTTTTTTTTATATGGTAGGGAACATTAAAGGCTACAAATAAGCTAAATTTTATCAAAATCGTTAGAGCTGTTTTTTTATAAAAAAAGAATAACTGATTTTTTGGGGGGTTTTTGGCCAAAAAGGGGGTTGTTTTTCAAAATTGTTCAAAACCCTTTTCCGTGCATCTATACAGGCGTACTGGACATGTCTGGTGCAAATTTGGTTGAAATCGATCGAATAGTTTTCTCTCTAGCTTTGTATACATACAGACATACAGACAGACATTTTGTAAAAAGCACTTTTTTGGACTAGGGGGTCTCAAAACGGATATTTCCATAAAAATCTCAACATCGATTTTTTTTGCGATCACTATACTTTCTCTATACTATAGGCCTAGTATAGTGAGAAAGTAAAATGAACCTAACACTGCAGAAAAATGTGCCTGTAATTAGAAAAAAA
>JAGFPH010002066.1:22459-34827 GCA_018207615.1 Philaenus spumarius | reverse complement strand
AGTACTGTACTGTGCTTTGACGTCTCTCGCGGTCTCGAGTTAACCCTACACGTGGCCGGCATCGCATCACCTCCTATCACGTGGCTCTACATTTTTTGTAGTGACAGGCACCTTTTCCTGTAGTGGTAGGCACATTTTTTTGTAGTGACAGGCACCTTTTCCTGTAGTGGTAGGCACATTTTTATGTAGTGGCAGGCACTTTTTCTGGGTTATTATTAATCCTACACCTTTATTATAAAGAAAAAAACACGATTATGTGAATAGAAAGTTCCACCTGAATTGGTGGAGTACGCAGTTTCCCCTAGTATTTTGTAATTTGAAAATTGCCTCTCTTATAAAAATAAAAAATCTGTCCTAGTCAATCGTCATTGCCGTGAAAATATCATAGTATACAATAATCTGTTTGCATTTGCTTCGGAAGTTGGTGAGCGAAGCGAGCATAGGGCTAGTTTTTAGATTTTTTTAATAAAAATGTCAAAAGTAAATTTTTGTAGCCAGTTTAATTTCCTAATCAATAGTAGACTGTAACTGTCAAAACCTTCTAAAGAAGGGTAACAGTGACATAGCGTCCAACTTAATCAGCCATGCAAATTAATTATTGCCTACACATTGTTGCTGTGGATGCTGGACCCCTGAAAACATTAGAAGCTGCTAACTGTGTCGAGAGTCATACAGTTGTTGTTTATTCGGTCTCATAAATCATGAAACCGATTTTGATTGAACCTATGATGTTGTAATAGTTTCAGTAACTTTCTCTTAAAAGTTAACATCGATATAACGCCCTTACGTGCTGCAAAGCAATAAGTTAGTTCTGGACGTGGCCGTTTGAAGCGCTGTCATCGCTTGACATCTCATTTCCTGGATTCGAATTTAAACTACGAACGGCCGACACGTTCAATTAATAGGCTATTCCTTCGAAAGGACTGTATATATATTTGGAACGAGTGTTGGAATTAGCGATATAAAATTAGTGTCATAGGCCTATGTGTTAGCGAGTCAAATAAAATTCATTAAGTTTTCGTGTTTAATTTTACTGGTACTTTCATCTTATTAGTGAATTTCCATAGGAAAAATTAGCTATTGCAGTGGCCCTGATGGTGAGACCTAAGGTCGGGAGTAGCAAATGAGCACCGATCATGGTCCCCAGAACACGTTTTGGGGTGTCATTAAAATTCATATATATATGTATTATGTGTTCGCACTCTAGCGGCCGCATTTTAAGTCCGATTTGGACCAAATTTAATATACGTGTTGGTTGTCTATGTGGCTCGGACGAGTTTGTTAGCCAAAAAAATCCAACAACCGGAAGTACGTTTTTTGACCGGAAGTAACTATTTTTTAAGATTTTTACTACGAGAATTAAAATTTTTAGCGTTTTTTTCTTATAATATAAATCTAGGATGTTATTCTGCACATTTTATTTTTTTTACGCGACCTTATAGCTTGCTTGGTTCCCCCAAAATCGACCAAAACGTAAAATACCTTAAAAGTACCCGGTTCGAAGTCAAGTGGTGAAAACTCGCGAGGCCACTAGGCGCAAACGAATTCTACTAATATATTGCGTACACACAGACAGATGATCAACGCCTTCGTGAGTAGACCTATTTCCCACATTGTTGGTTGAAACCCTAAAACATAGGCATATAAACTTAATTTTGGAAATTTGCCCAACTCACATCAGCGGTTCAGCTGCGTGGTAGAATTATTTTTTTACCTGAGAAACTATTCTACAAAGCCGTTCCAGAGAGTTACGGGACACCCTGTATGTGAAATTGTCATAAAATTTATTTTGGAATAAAAATTACAACTTAAAGTTGGGCCTGTTAAAAAAAAAAAATATATATTTCTTAATAAAGTTTTACAATGTGAATTTAACTTTATGTTGTCTGTTTAGTAATTTTTCAGCCAGTCAAACCATATCAACTCCAACTAGGAAATTGGTAATTGGCTAGATTCAGGTTGTAGCTGATTAATTTTGAATTTATCTCCTCTCGACTATTCTACTTTTGATATTGTGCTCAAGTACTTCGCTTCCATTTGTAATACACTTGAGAGTGTCACAAACGTTAAATGCCATATTTACAAACATCTTTTGTTCTCTAGTTTTTGTTTGTCTAGTCTGATTTTGTTCTTTCCCCGTTCCGTCTGTGCTCATTTTGTTATCGTCTCCTGCCATTTATTCTCGTTTTTATTTTCTCGTCTGTTTGTATTTTTCTCGTCTCGTCTGTTCTCGTTTATTCTGGTCTAATTTATTCTCGCTTTGTCTGTTCTCATTTTTGTACCACCTTGATTTTTGTTTATTCTCGTCTATTTGTTTTCGTTTCGTCTGTCCTCATTTTTGTACCATCTTATTTTTGTTTATTTTCGTTTATTCTCGTTTTGTGTGTTCTCGTTTTTTCTCATTTTGCTTGTTCTCATTTTTGCATCATCTCATTTAGTTTATTCTCATTTCGTCTGTTATCGTTTTGTTCTCGTCTTTTCTTGTCTCGTTTGTTCTCGTCTTTTTCTCGCCTCTTCTGTTTTTCTTTCTCGTTGCGTCTGTTCCAAATTTTAATGGCTTTAACTCAATAATTTTAAATACTCCCAAATATCGTTTTATATTGATCAAACTACAAGCATTGCATTAAACATTGCTTAGATAAAACCACTTTAAAAAGTTTGATAATGCCTGAAGAATAGTCGTAACCAAGATATAAGGTAACTTATTTAATTGAAAAAAAAAACATTTAACCTGAAAATTGGGGTCGCACGCTCATTCCAAATTTTAAGGATTTCTCCTGGTAGGACATTCCACATTTCCCTGGTTATAGTTTTATTCTTGAACGAAACACCTAGGGATATTTTTTCTTTGAACTGAACATCTAGGGATATTTTTTCTTTGAACGTAACATCTAGGGATATTTTTCTCTGAACCTAACATCTAGGTATATTTTTTACTTTCTCCACCCTATACGTAGTATATGGAGAAAGTATTGTTTTCGTCCAAATTTTCGAATTTGAATTTTTAGTGGAATTATCTGTTTTTGCGCTCCCTGAACCCCAAAAAATAAGTAAGATCTAGGGTTGTTGTTTTCTTCAAACGTAACATCTAGGGATATTTCTTTTTTTGAACATAACATCTACGGATTTTTTTAACCTAACATATAGGATTTGTTTTCTTTTAAACTAAGATCAAGGGATAAGATTGAACGCAATGTTTGCCAGCGTTCTTCATTAACTGTTGATAATGAATGGACTGTAGTTTTAACCACTACACCAGCAACCAGGAAGATGGAAACCAACTGATCAATGATTTTGTAAGACAAACGCAACTCAAAACGAAACTTTTACTGAATTGGCTTTCTTCCAATGTATTTGCCGATAACAGTTCCCACTTTTAGCTCTCTCGATATTAACGATGCAACTTTAGGCTATACTGTTAAGAAAGCAATTAGAAAAATGGGGTTACTATTATTTAGAATAAAAACTGTCTGATAGAATGGAAAGCTTCGGTCTGAATTAATCGAAAAGGAAGCTTTTGAAACAGTACACAAAATATAATCGATATAATAAATTTCAAAATATTGTGTCAAATTAAAAATATTTCAGAATACATTGATCGTGACTTGGATTTTAATTACCATGTGTATGTGTATTAGTATACAGGTTATCTTTTTTAAATGGGCCAAAATTGGTATCTTGTAAACTATAAATCTGACAGCAAACTTTAAATGAGGAGCCTTTCCTTGTTTTTGGAGAAACTACAAAATATGTAGTTAAATATTTGTAAATGGCCGCCATTTTCCAATATGGCGGTCAAATTTCGAATTTCTTATGGAATACCCTGGATTTTGGAATTATGTTATTTTAAGACTTTTTTCTTCTTGGTGTTATTTTTTTTATACGACTAAACTGAACAAATTGCTTTTTATCTTCACATCAATTAAAGTCAAGTTCCCCATTCAAACTTGTTAAATCAATAGTTTGTGAGATCCCAATGGAGGTAGCCTACACTTAAAATACCACCCGTGTTCTTTATGGCTTTGAGGTCCAGTAGGTAGTGTTCTTAATAGTCTATATTCTGATGCATGCTTATAATAAGTTGTAATAAATGTATAAAATGTTTCAGTTTCATTGACATCTGTATGTCGGTTTCAGTACTCACCTCCCCAACACGAGTGACCGTAACTCAAGCAGGAACCTGCAACAAACAGACCATGGTGAGTCGATAAGCCCTTTACTGCAATATTTTATTCATTGTAGTAAACCACACTTTTATGTTTGTAGATCTAAGTTGTTTTTCGTGCTGTCAAAAACGAAGCAAACAAAAAATACGTAGATTTTCTTCGATTTCTAGCCCCAAACCTTATCATATAACATACACTAGCCTACACTGTACGTGAGTAACATATAATATAACAGCTGATCTCACCCAACATCTGTAATACTTAAATAAACCAGTGTAGATTATACTTTGGGGTTATGTTTACAGCTTCAATCATTATAATTTCTTATGAAGTTGATTTTTTTAAATATAAGTTGTAGAACTAATGCATGTTATAATGCGTTATAATATTTGGTTTTAGGTTATAAACTGTATATAAATACAATCTTTTATCATCAATATATTTGTTAATACAAATTTAAAGACGAGATACCTATTCGTTTAACTTCGGAAACCTTCGTATAACATATAGTACCAGGAGACCGAGCTATAGCTCGATTATAAGCAGGGCTATGATTTCAATAATAAATATTGGATTATTGAGTTTTGAGGTTAGGCCTATAACATTAAACAACTAAATAAAGGGTATATACAACATTAGGCTTACCTGTAATAAAAATACAGTTTAAAGGATTAACCATAATCTCAACGCTATGCCTCATAAATAAGTCAGGCCTAAATTAAAGTTTAATATTTCAATATCGATTTAGGCCTAGGGCCTAGTTCGCTCACGTCAATAACTATTATTGCAAATTTCCGTGAACATCGTTTAGGTTAGGCCTATAACATTAAACAACTAAATAAAGGGTATGTTTATTTAGCAGAAGTATTCGTTGCCATGGTAACTATAAATAGATACAACATTAGGCTTACCTCTAATAAAATACAGTTTAAAAGAAAACAGATGATTATTGTAATGGCATTGAAAACATTTGCATCAGCTGTGCTTCGTTTAAAAGAAAACAGATGATTATTGTAATGACATTGAAAACATTTGCATCAGATGTGTTTTGTATTGTTTAAAATGGACAAATTTCACTTTTTAATTTAATAAAAAGACGTAGAAAACGAATTTTCCCAGACTGGTGACCATTTCCAATCGATTTCTCGTGGCCAAAAGCCCCATATAAAATCAAAAAATCAAAAATCCTTAGACGGAGATTCCAGATCCATTTAGCAGACAAACAATTATCTCTCGCTTTAGAAGATAAGATAAACATATTCGATTGTTAATTTCTTCACTATAATATTAATAACTTCTAAATCATTTGATCTATCAATATGAAATAAAAAGCAATTAAAAGACAATATTTTTATCTTTCTTTAAATATATAATAACGTACAAAAATACAAAATTTTAAAATGTGTATATTTAATCAAGTATGCCCCACTACTACCAGTAATACCAACACAAATCTTAATGTATATTGAAATGAGGCGATCAAATTACTAGTATTACATGTAATAATTAATTAACAACTTGAGATTCGTTGAAGACACTTACGCTTGGTTAATTATATTCCACGTATAAGATGTCCGTTTGTCTGTCTCCCCCCCCCCCCCCCTAGTGGGACAATTTATATATATAAAAGCGAAATACCACTCACTCACTCACTCACTGACTCACTCATCACGATTTCTCAAAAACTACCGAACGGATTGAAATGAAATTTTGTATGTAGCTTTCTCTAGGGCCATAGATGCTCACTAAGAAAGGGTTTGAAAAAACTTTGGGGGGGGGGGGATCAAAGTTATTAAAAAAACTATTTCTTCAAAACTACCGAATGGATTGGAATGAAATTTGGTATGTAGCTTCCTCTAGGACTATAGGTGCTTACTAAGAAAGGGTTTAAAAAAAAAAATCGAAATTTTAGGGGGAGTTTGGGGCGATCAAAGTTATTAAATCACGATTTCTTCAAAACTACCGAAAGGATTGGAATAAAATTTGGTATGTAGCTTCCTCTAGGGCCATAGGTGCTCGCTAAGAAAGGGTATGAAAAATTTCGACATTTTAGGAGGGGTTTTGGGGGATCAATGTTACTAAAATCATAATTTCAGATCTTTTATTATTATGACAGTAGTGCTTTTATTATTTAAGATCTATATATAAAAGCCAAATACCACTCACTGACTGAACACTTAAAAAGAATACAATTACGTTAGAAAGACTGAAAATACCAACCACCACGGGCAACGCCGTACGGGTCAGCTAGTCTTTTTATGTATTAGGGACTCCGCCCCTCTTCGCTTCTCTTGTATTTATATTGATGAAAAATCTAACACACGGATGTTTTATAAATCTCTAATTGTCTAGACACGTGTGAATTTTCAACAACGGACTGCAAAACTTTCATACAACGTTCCTCGGTTGTTCCTGATCGTGGGCGATTCTCAACAGAGCCTGTTTCTTCGAAACTTTTAATTGTTTTTTCAACAGCCATATGCGTAATCAGGACGACCTATGGGAGGGGTTATAATGACAAGGGGGGGCGGGGTATTATGGAAAAAAATTTAAAACTAAGATGCAAAATAACACGTTTTAGGCTTCCCCAAAATACTTTAAATTTATATAGGTATGTATACTTTTCCACTTCTAATTGTGATTCAGGCCTATTTTAGAATAATTTGGAATAGCAACCATGACTCAGCCCCGCCAAATCTTTCCGTGCGCTGTATCTAACTCCAAAGGCCAGGAACACACACGGCGTTTTTTTGTCTGCTGCGGATTAGTTACCGCCGCCGCTCATAAAATTTAAAGTGTGCACACAGGGCGGTAAAATTTCCGACTAAAAGCCTTACTCATTGGGATTAATTAAACTGAAGTGTCTAGTTCAATCACGAAGTGTGTTATGTAATATATTATTTCTTTTACTGTTTTATTGATATGAACAGAGGGCAACTCCCGCTTTATTGTTATTCCGTCGCCGATTGAAAAGGAAGCAAAAAAGTATACATATTTGGGTTCATCCAATCAATAAATAAAAGAAGAGAAGATTTTGGAGCATTCTATACTGTGTTTCCTGATTTGAGGAACTAGAAGAAACATTTTTCAATTAATTATTTAAGAATGTCGGTTTTGTCATTCGACGAACTACACACGCGACTGAAAGATAATATTCTACGAAGAAAATACTAAAATAAGGAAAGTTGGCTTGTGTTTCGGCGGAGACGATGGAAAATCCGTCGATTGTAGTGGCAGCGAGCGGCTGCACAGCTACCGTCAGCGGTAAATAAACCGATAGTTTATTTTTCCGACCAATGTGTATGCTCTAATACTCTCCTTCGCGCCACTGTTGATATGATGGCGACGGCAAATAATCCGTGGCGGACGAAAACTCCGTGTGTGTTCCAGGCCATACACTATACTGCATCGTATGTGAAATAAAGTGCCAGTGCTCAAATCGACTAAATATAATGTCAGCAATATACTGATAATTTATTGTAGCTTGACATTTGCGTAGGTGATGAAAACAAGTTGCTCTGAGCGGATTTTAATCTAAACAAAGTAAGAAATATTTTGTTCAATGGGAGGGGGGGGGGGGGGTTATAACCTATGTCAACAGAAGATCTTGATGTATTGTGTCTATTGTGGGAAAACGAATCATTAAATAAATTTGCCACTTCATTGTAAGATGGAATTCGATCACCGTAACCACGCATCGTTAGCACTGTTAAGCGTTCCTGTTCACTTAACTACATGATAATGAAGAAGAAATATGTTACTCAGGTCAATACTGATTTGACTACGGAAACTACTCAACCACTGATAAGACTTAAGGACCAAAACTGTTCAAACTGGGCAGAGTCCACTTGTGGAACGAAGTTCTAGTTAGGATTTCCCGTGAATTGTAATTCTTTTAACTGATGTTATTTTTGGTAGGGTTGAGCTAGAGACCTCTAGTGTGCGTTGTTTGTTTTCTATATCTATCTATACTAATATTGTAAAGAGGTAAAGTTTGTTTGTTTGTTTGTTTGTATGTAGGGGGTAATCTCTGGCACTACTGAACCGATTGAAAAAATACATTTACTAATAAAAAGCTACACTATCCCTGAGTAACATAGGCTATGATTCATTTCAATAAAAACCTTTTTTATTTCAATATTTGTAAATTTAATCGGAAAAATTCTTAGGTTAGGACTAAAATGATAAACCAACACATGTATTTACATTTATTACCATAGCAACCAATTGAATAAATAACAGATAATATATTTATTGCTCCAATATTTCCATTAACAGCTGATTTCAAAATTTAAAGCAATTATTTTTGTATTTCTAGCTTTTAGGTTAGGGTTTTAAAGAGTAGACCTGAGCCTTGCTGGTTCTTTTAACCGTTATTATAACTGCTTTAAAATATAAGAAATAATTTAAATTGAACATTTAACATTATTTACCGTCATAGTTTTGAGGTTATTATTAATCCTAGACCTTTATTATAAATAAAACATAACATACGTTTTTAGAAGGTTACGTTGGGGGTTGGCGTGCGGAGCACGCAGGGGTCTCCTCTAGTCTTTTATAAAGACCTTCGAAATGAGGGGTCACACGATAGGAGTATACTTTAACAACTTCCACACTTTCCAATTTTGGATATGGGACAAAGTACGTAAAAAAGTACATTTTATGATTCTTACTTTTCTCCAATACTCATCAAACAGTTAGAGGTTTGTCACCAGACTTTTAACTAACCCAGTACACTTGGTTTGAATATTTCGTTTCACATTTAACGTTTTCTTATGCCGAAGCATTTCAATTTAGCGCTGGCAAAGCAGAACAGTAAATTCGGAACGGACGGACCTTGACGGTTACGCATATTGTAAACAAATTTCGATACATCGATCACCTTGAATGTAGGGTGATTATATCGATAGGCGCCACGCCGCGACGGCTGTATTCGGGTGATTAAATGTTATTCATATTGCGATAAATATGTTGTAATTAATAATCCAATTATTAAGTATTTGTTGCTGGCATTGTATCGAAGCAGTATGTTATGTATTTATATGAATCAATGTATAGGGTGTCCCATAAGTAAACAGCCAAACTTCGGCGAATGGTTCTTCTTCAAAAAAGAAGTTCATATAAACATAGGCCCGAAAACGCTATACACTGATTATTAGTTATACTATAATTAGTATATTAGCATATACTATCGAAATTTTAGGTTGAAAGTATGTATACTGAAATGGAGAAATGATTGTAAATTTGCCAACTTGGTAGCTATGGTAATGTATGTAAATGCATTAAAGAAACGTGTGTTTGTCCAGTATAGGCCTAACCTAAAATTATGTTGATCGAATTTCGGATTAAACCAATATAACCAACGATTTATATTCATGACAATTTTCACTTCGGCAGTTTCCTTTTTTAGACGCTGTGTATCTAAATGAATTATTTATCGCTTGCCCGACTCGCACTTGACCGGTCAGGACTCCGTTCGCCTCTGCCGTGAGACGACAGTATGTATATGGGCGCCTTCTTGTACCTAAGGACGTGTGTTATTGCGTTAGCGTTTTATTACAGTTTATATTAAATTGTCCTAATGGATATCCAACGTAATTATTTCTTTACTGTCTTCTGTCCCACTCTTCCATTAGTGTGCTAGCCTAACAACGATAAGTCTTTTATAATGGAATATAAACCATAACATGGTTCCACAAACACCACGGGTTGGTACCGTGGACGAGGCTAGAGTTCCGTACTATCGGAGGTAAATTTTCAATCTACGACCGGAAAGGAGGTTTCCCTTTGAGAAAATCTAGTGCGTGCCACTCGTGCAGTTGTTTTACTATTGGATTTTTGAGGAGCACCGCGTCTAAAAATTGCGAGCATTAAATCGAATTTTTCCAACGCGCAACTTTTTTTTCGAATAATAACTTATTAGTTTAGCTCATTATAACTTTAAAATATTTTGTTTCTAGAGTAATTCTTGGTATTGTTGACAACTACCAAGAAATACATTTTTCCTTTTTTTGTTAATATCTCTGTTATCCTTTGAGCTACAGACAAAATAAAAAACATCATTGTGTTTGCCATTAAAAAAGTAAACTTTTTTGTCTCTTGTAAATTTTTTGTAAAGTTAGCGGTTTTTGAGATATTTGATATTAAAAAATTATAAACAGCTGCCATTTTGAAAATATTTAAAATAATGTTCTAATTTTTCGTACAGCGATAAAAGGTTACGCAACAAATCCTAATATATAATTCTGTAAGCGAAATTTTAGATTCAAAATTGTGGGAATTTGGTAAATAGGAGGATGATAGGAGAGGTATCAAATTAAAGCTATCGATTCAAGGAACGAGGGAAAAATATAAGTTTTTTCTCAAATTAAAAACTAAGGGGTTTTTGGTGTCCCCGAAAAACGAAAAATCCCCATACATAAATACATGAGAATTTAAAAACATCTGCTTTGTTTACATCTGCTTTGTTGGTATTAAATAAATAAATTAAAAACATAAAACAGCTGTTCTGAAGTTTACATTAAAACATTAGATCTATGCTAATATTATAAAGAGGTATAAAGTTTGTTTTTTTGTTTGTTTGTATGTATGTAGGGGGTAATCTCTGGCACTACAGAACCGATTGAAAAAATTGTTTTACTAATAAAAAGCTACACTGTCCCTGAGTAACATAGGCTATAATTATTAATTTCGATAAAAACCTTTTTTTATTTCAATATTTGTAAATTAGTCGGAAAAAATTCTTAGGTTGGGCCTAGAATGATAAACCAACACCTGTATTTACATTTATTACCATAGCAACCAATTATTAAATAAAATAACAGATACCGTAATATAGCTGGTTGCTCCAATATTTACATTAACAGCTGATTTCAAAATTTGAAGCAATTATACCGGATGTGACCTACTTTCAACACCTGGAATGTAGGGGAAGTGATAGTTAATATTCCCCACCTCCAAATAAAAGTTGGTAATACCGGATGAATTTCGTAAGCTATCTTGACCCATGTTTATTTTTGTATTTCTAGCTTTTAGGTTAGGGTTTTAAAGTGTAGACCTGAGCTTTGCTGGTTCTTTTAACAATTATTATAACTGATGTTATAAAATATACGAAACAATTTGATTTGAACATTTAACATTATTTACCATCTTAGTTTTGAGGTTATTATTAATCCTACACCTTTACTATAAATAAAACATAACATATGTTTTTGGAAGGTTCCATTGGGGGTTGGCGTGCGGAGCACGCAGGGGTCTCCCCTAGTAGGTATACAAAGTTTGAGCTCAATATCTTTTCTACTTCCAAAATTTTTAAGTATTTTGTAAAAATCACATACAGACAGACAGACAGCAAACGAATAGAGATAGGACACATGTGGTATTGCATTATTTGCTTGTTTTTAGCAAACAAATTCGCCCGTAAAGTTTCGGACAGTCGAAGCTGAACACCTTGTATCTATATACAGAAATATCTTAGTAAAAATATGCAAAACATCTCAAGCCAGAGCCCAGGTAACCAGTCATATCCCGTCAGCTTGAAAGTGAGTCAACCACCGTTTGCTTTACTTCGGCCCTCCTACCCTCAAACCACAGATATGAAAAGCTACCTCGTCTCTAGGCGAGATTCGAACCCGGTATCTCCTGATCAGGAAGATCCCACACTACCCACTCGGCTAAGGCTTGCCTTAGGGGTGACTAAAAAACACTTTAGTTTTTGCCACCGTATTGCCTTTCTCGCCCCTTCTCCTTTCGCTGTCACATTATATACTGCAATGCAAGCCATGAGTCCCCCCCCTTTTTTGTTTATTTAGTACTAGTATGTAGTACTTGTTTGTAATAAGCTATAACATGAGATCAAAATAACTTTGAATTCAGAAAAATGTGATATACAATGTTGTTATAGGGAGGTCTTCTTCACCACGGTATATAGAATACTAACGGTAGGGTTCACGAGTAGATGCGCAGTAACTCGTGACGTCATCAGTGCCCAGTTTCTCATAAGCTCCATAAGCTTCTCACGTAGCCTTATTGTAAAAATTCAATAACTTTAAAAATATTTAACCGATTTTAATAAAATTTGAACCACACATAGTAAACATATCTTTAATAATAATATAAAAAAATCAGATTGTTACAACAAATTTTAATACTTTTTCTGATTAGGCCTATATAAATTACTTTCCGATATATCTTTATTCGGTG
>JAGFPH010002066.1:8424-18710 GCA_018207615.1 Philaenus spumarius | reverse complement strand
CTAAAATTTCGAATTTTTTGAAAACCTTTCTTAGCGAGCACCTAGGGCCCTAGAGGAAGCTGCATACCACATTTCATTCCAATCCGTTTGGTGGTTCTTGAGATTTCGTGATGAGTCAGTGAGTGGTGTTTGGATTGTAAATATATATAGATGTTGCATTACACCTTCCCGTATCCCAATAAACCTTTACTCTAGACTATGGATTACTGAGCACAGATACAGCTCACTTCATCACAGATAACACAGACTAGGTATATTGTGTAATTAATCTTTGCTGCTTTATAACACATGATTTAATTACAAAAGCCAGCGGTAGGTACGGTATGGCTTAAATATCCTTACATGCATCGAGTGATATGACTTCACTTTATTTAAGTTAACGAACACTACGATCAGCTTAATTAAATTTAAATAATAACCAGAGGGCTTTGACCCCAAATCGCTCGCGATCTCCGGGGGGGCCCGTTCAACTTTATTTTTTCTACTTGAATTCGACTTCATGAATTTGTGCACCCGGAAGTTATGCAATGGTCACCGCTACACAATACACGCATTTAATCTATTCTTATTACTTTATAATTACGAGAAGAAGAAGTAGAAAAACTTTTTTTATATAATAGAAAGATTTATTTTTCTTCTGACTGACTTTACAGGGTCTTCTTTCTCCGCCAATTTTTCCAAGTTCGTTCCCTTGGCAGTGGTTTAGCTAGATAGTAGCTATTCTTATTAGTTTATAATTACGAGAAGAAGTAGAAACACTTTTTTTAAATAATAGAGAAATACGCTAAAAAAACAGACTTTAACTTGTTAAAAACTTGGTCCAAACCAAATCAGAAAACTAACGTGTGTACCTAATTTGGATCGAATCGGACGTAATATGCGGCTGCTGGAGTGCAAACACACACACTCACACACACGTATATATATATATATATATATATATAATATGTTTAACGACACCCCAACACGTGCTCATTGACTACTCTCGACCTTAGGTCCCCCCATAAGAGTCACTGAGCTCATGTTTCCCATGGAAATTCACTGACAAGGTCGGTTATCCTGTTTCCGGATAACAAAAACCATGAAAATCGTTTACGCTGTTTTCGAGTTATTCGCGGAGAGTAACTTAAACCGAAGAGAGACATGTTTTCTCCATTAGTATTGTTTCGTGAAAGCCCGGTTCACCGTGACGAGCATTGTCTGTGGAAACGCTTTCAATCCGTGCTTATAACTTCAGGTTAACCAAACACCCGGAACTTTGCCTACTTCAATGGATCACCTTGAGGTGTTTGAATACAAAATGAGGTCTATTTGCAAAACATTTCATCTGCGTGGTCCTGACTAAAAAATTATTCGACCGATTTCACTAAAACTTTCACATTTTATTCATATTAATGCCAGGATTGCTGGACATTACAATTACTACAGTCTAAGGGGTTGAAATGGGTAGCTACGCCTTTACAATAAATTTAAATTGAACTAACTTCGTACAAGTTATAAAGCTAAATTTGTATAATATTATTCTTAAGTGATTTAAAAAACCTTACAAAATTCGATTAGTTAAGTCAAAAATATATAATGGGATAACTACCCTTAAGCTGCGTCCCCTGCCCACTGGGTCGTCACGGACGGTCAGTACGGTCGGTACGGGATTTTTCAAAAGTTCAAAACATTGAATTAAATGAGCATGCGCCCACTGCGTCGTCACGGCCGTCAACGGCGTTCCGCACCTTCGGCATGTCCGATAGAAAGTCTGGAGCTACGAACTGTAGGACATTTCCGTGACGGCGGATCCGCCCGACCGATCCAGTGCGCGCACACTTCGGGCGTTCGGGACGGTCGGTATGGCATTTTCAGCGTTCTACGCAGTCTGTTCTCACTGGATGACGAAAATTAGTTTCTTCCCTATATAATTCTGCTTCCATCATCCAGTAATAGTGTTTCAAACTTGTCGTGAGTCATCCTGAAGTACTCAAAAAAACTTAAGGTCATCTTCCACAAGGTCCGGGAACAAAGTGTGGAATTCACCACAAATCAATCTTTTTCTGTTAATGTTATGAATCCAAAACCTCCTTTTTATTATTTTAACATTCTCCTCGTCTTCTATCAAAAACGCACTCACTACCGCAATTTCCTCCTCTACATCCATCTTTCAACAGATCCTCTCCCAAACTGACTTCTGTTTTGGCGGAAGGCGGATGGAAGACAGTGCGGAACGCCTGAACGGCGGAACGCCCGATCCAGTGCGCGCACCCCCTTTAAAAAATGCCGTGACGGCCGTGACGACCGTACCGACCGTACCGACCCAGTGGGCGCGTAGCTTTAAAATTAAATAATAATTTATACACTTCCTTTGCTTATGTGCTTGAAAACTACTCAACTAATTTCATAATTTACAAATATTAGTACCTACCAGGATTATTTAGAGAATATGGTCATTACAATCCTATACAATGAAAATAAATTCCACTAACGTTCTACAACCTATAAAACTAAATTTGTGTAATATTATTAGCGAATTTCCATAGGAAAAATGAGCTATTGCAGTGTCGCAAGACCTAAGGTCGGGAGTAGTAAATGAGCACAGATCATGGTCCCTAGAACAAGTTTTGGGGTGTCATTAAAAATACTATATACAGGATGTCCCCGAACTCTCTGGACCCCTTTTGTGGATATGTTCCTGGGATCCAGACAAACATATTTCACAATATAAACATGGGTCTACGGTGCTTATTTTTTCGTCTGTCTGTCTGTATGTGTTTTTTTACAAAATACTTAACATTTTGGAATTAGAAAAGATATTGAGCTCAAACTTTGTATACCTATTTGTTGCGTAACCTTTTATCACTGTACGAAAAATTACATTATTATTTTAAATATTTTCAAAATGGCGGCCGTTTATAATTTTTAATATCAAGTATCTCAAAAACCGTTAACTTTACAAAAGATTTACAAGAAACAAAAATGTTTCACTTTTTTAATGGCAAACACATTTTTTTTTATTTTGTCTTGTAGCTTAAAGGATAACAGAGATATTGACCAAAAAAAGGAAAATGTATATCTTGGTAGTTGTCAACAATACCCAGAATTACTCTAGAAACAAAATATTTTAAAATTATTATGAGTAAACTGATAAGTTATTTGCATAATGTTTCGAGCACTTTCTGAGCTGATTTCACTAGCAAAAAATAATAAAAAAAGTTCATATATTCATAGGTCTGGAAATGCTTCGTTAGAGAGAGCTGGCGAAAGATTTCACCCATGTCTCAGATTACTCACAGAAACGAATCAATATTGTAATATGTCGGGCTTTAATTAAGGTGTAAAATTTAATTTAATATACGTAAAATGAGCAGATAAATTTAATAAAATAGGTCCCAGTTCTGTAACCGCAGCAATTGTTGCGATATTTGACCCAAAACGCAAAATTCGGTCTTAATAAGCAGCTAATACTTTTATTTGTAAACATGGTCACATTGCTGTTATTTCTCATTCCATTTTCTTAATTAAGTTAAAGTTACATTTGTACTTAAAAGGTGGATATTTTATAATTCAGTAATTTATTTTTAAAGATTTGATATCTGTGAGTAATCTGAAACACGGGTGAAATCTTTCGCCAGCTCTCTCTAACGAAGCATTTCCAGACTTATAAATATATGAACTTTTCATTATTTTTTTCTAGTGGAATCAGCTCAGAAAGTGCTCGAAACATTATGCAAATAACCTATTAGTTTAGCTCATAATAACTTTAATATATTTTGTTTCTAGAGTAATTCTGGGCATTGTTGACAACTACCAAGATATGCATTTTCCCTTTTTTTGTCAATATCTCTGTTATCCTTTGAGCTACAGACAAAATAAAAAAACAATTGTGTTTGCCATTAAAAAAGTAAACTTTTTTGTCTCCTGTAAATTTTTTTGTAAAGTTAGCGGTTTTTGAGATATTTAATATTAAAAATTATAAACAGCCGCCATTTTGAAAATATTTAAAATAATGTTCTAATTTTTCGTACAGTGATAAAAGGTTACGCAACAAATAGGCATACAAAGTTTGAGCTCAATATCTTTTCTGCTTCCAAAATGTTTAAGTATTTTGTAAAAAACACATACAGACGAAAAAATAAGCACCGTAGCCCGTGTTTATATTGTGAAATATGTTTGTCTGGATCCCAGGAACATATCCACAAAAGGGGTCCAGAGAGTTTGGGTACACCCTGTATAATATATGTATATACAGGCTGTATCAGGAAGAAACGGAAAGAATTGCAGGACGTGTTCTACTGGTGAAAATAATGAAAAAAGTTCATATAAAAACATAGGTCCGCAAACGCTTCGTTTTCCAGATATCCGCCATTTTGTTTTTTGTACAAAATAATTCATATCTAGAGAACGGTTTGACTGATTGAGTTCAAACTTGGCATGAAGTTTAACCTGTCAATGATATATCTCAAGAAAAATAAACGATTAAATCCAATCATGCGTTTAAAAATGGCGGCGGTTTGAAAATTTCAAACCTAAATTACTCCAAAACCGTACATTTTCACGAAAATTGTCAAGACATCTTTTTTGTAGCCCTTTTGATTTCCTATCGGATAGTGTAACTGTCAAAACAATCAGATGAAGGATAACAGTTAAGTTATGTGTACTAATTGGTTTGTTCAACCCGGCATCATATACCAACACAGTAAATACTACAATATTGTATGGACATTTGTTGTCATTACCTTTTAACTTAGCTATTATCCATCATCCGATTGTTTTGACAGTTAGACCATCCGATAGGGAATCAAAAGGGCTACAAAAAAGAAGTCTTGACATTTTTCGTTAAAATGTACAGTTTTGGAGTAATTTAGGTTTGAAATTTTCAAACCGCCGCCATTTTGAAACGCATGATTGGATTTAATCGTTTATTTTTCTTGAGATATATCATTAACAGGTTAATCTTCATGCCTAGTTTGAACTCAATCAGTCAAACCGTTCTCTAAATATGAATTATTTTGTAAAAAAAACAAAATGGCGGATATCTGGAAAACGAAGCGTTCGCGGACCTATGTTTATATGAACTTTTTTCATTATTTTCACCAGTAGAACATGTCCTGCAATTCTTTTCGTTTCTTCCTGATACACCCTGTATATGTGTTAAATAATCATTTATACATTTCCTTTTCCTATATGCTCAAAAACTATTCTACTAATTTCACTAAAAATTTTACAATTTACACATAATAGTACCAGGAATGATTAGAGAATAAACTTTTTTTTATGTTAATCTACATACTTTAAGGTACTTATAAAAAAAAATCAGCCGTATTGCAAATTACTGGTAGTTGTAACCTATACCGACTTTGCTAACAGTACAATCAAAGAGATTAACATGGGATAGCTATCCCTACACAATAAAAAAATTAAATTCCACGAATATATACTCAAAAAACTATTCGACCGATTTCACTAAAACTTTCTCATCCCAACCATATTAATGTCAGGCGTGTTTAGACATTACAGTACTACAGTCTAAGGGCTTTAAAATTCGATTACTCCAGTCAAAAGGATGAAGTGGGAAAAACTACCTTAAAATTAAATAACCATTCATACGATCATCATGGAACGAAGCAGCAGGCTTAGGTGCAAACAAATTCTACTAATATATTTCGCAGAGGCAGCTATTTAGCGCTTTCGTGAGTAGACCAATTTCCCAAAAAGTCGGTTGAAACCATAAAACATATAAAGTTCATTTTACTCGCTCAACTCACGTCAGCGGTTCAGCTGCGTGGCCGAATTATTTGTATAGTAGGGGAAACCCCTGCGTGTTACAATTTGAGTTCTTTACTTCGTTCTTTATAAGAAACTAGCGGAAACCTCTCCGTGCTCCGCACGCCAACCCCGGTGGAACCTTCTGTACACATAATCATGTTATGTTTTCTTTATAATAAAGGTGTAGGATTAATAATAACCACAAAGCTAAGAGGGTAAGTAATGTTAAATGTTCAAATCAAATTATTTCGTATATTTTATAACAGGAGTTATAATAAAGGTTAAAAGAACCAGCAAGGCTCAGGTCTACACTTTAATAAAAACCTAACCTAAAAGTTAGAAATACAAATAATTGCTTCAAAGTTTGAAATCAGCTGTTAATGGAAATAATATAGCAAACAGTTGTTTTATCTGTAATTTTATTCAATTGGTTGCTATGGTAATAAATGTAAATACATGTGTTGGTTCATCAGTCTAGGACTAACCTGAGATTTTTTCCGACTAAATTTACAAATATTGAAATAAAAGATGTTGTTATCAAAATGAATTATAGTACATGTTGCTCAGGGATAGTGTAGCTTTTTAGTAGTAATACTATTTTTTCAATCGGTTCAGTAGTTCCAGAGATTACCCCATACATACAAACCAGCAAATTTTACCTCTTTATAATATTAGTATAGAAGTATAGATTGATTTGTGTTTTATTATAGTCTAACTTTAAGCCCCCTTGAAAAATCACGGATTAATTAGATACACATCAGAAATATATCGTTTACACAAAAAAAGTAGTATTTAAAAACAACAGACTTTATCTAGGCCTACCTAACTATGCTGACGGGGATTTTTAACTCGGTAAATGTGTACTATTATAACGCTTGTACAATGTAGGCCTATTTATATACATTATTATATATCTAAATAAACATATTATCTTTTAACTGCTTTTTGTTTCATAATGATAGATCAAATGATTAGAAGCAGTAATACACTATTATAATGAAGCAATTAATAATATAATATGTTTATATGTTATACGAAGCTGTACGAATGTTGCCGAAGTTAAACGAAGGAGTATCTCTTCTTTAAATTTGTATAAACGAATATTTTGATGATAAAAGGTTGTATTTATATACAGTTTATAACCTCAAAGCAAATATTGTAACGTATTATAGCATATGTATCTCATATTAAATAAACGGTACCAGGAACTGGCACATACTTTCTCACATACATATTTAAATTATTAAACAGATTCACTGTGACTGCATAATTTTAGGTCGGGTAGGAGTGGTGACATTAAAATAGGAGATTAACTAATAAATATTATAATTTATTAGCTAGAGAGAAAACTATTCGATCGAATTTCGAACAAATTTGCACCAAACATGTCAATTAGGCCTGTATAGATGCACGAAAAAAGGTTTTGGATGTTTTTGAAAAACATCCGCCTTTTCGGCCAAAACCCCCTCAAAAATCAGTTATTATTATGATTATTATTAGATAAACGAGAATTTTTAGAAAGATGCGGTTTTTTGCAAATGGTAGGGTACATTAAGGGCTACAAATAAGCGAAATTTTATCAAAATCGTTAGAGCAGTTTTTTATAAAAAAATAATAACTGATTTTTGGGGGTTTTTTGGCCAAATAGGGGGTTGTTTTACAAGATTTTTCAAAACCTCTTTTCGTGCATCTATACAGGCCTAATTGGCATGAAATGTCTGGTTCAAATTTGTTCGAAATTGATCGAATAGTTTTCTCTCTAGCTTTTTATACAGTGTGATTGAAAAGTCCCGGAACGGTGTAATATATTTTTTACCATTATAGATAAAGTAATGAGACTTGGTATATCAATAATAGCCATAAATGTCTACACTTTTAAGGTATTATCACTTTTTTATCTCTTAAGGGGGACGGCCCACGAGGAGTCAGACAAAATTCTTAAATAGCAGCATAGGTCGAGTTTGGTATCAAATTAAAGGTCTTAGTTAGTAGAACACATTGCCGCAAACCGGACTTCGAAAGGTCCACTCTAACTAAAATGGCGGCCCTAAACGTGTTGAAATAAATTGACATAAAGTTGCTAATATCTCGAAAAGGAAGAATTTTTAGAAAAAATCTCCGAGAGACAAAAAATGTTTATTTCAAAGTGCTTGACCTAAACAAAGTGCTCCCAAATCAATTTCGTAAATTTTATTTATTTTTTTTAATTTTCTAAGATGA
Organism: Philaenus spumarius; assembly: GCA_018207615.1. Classification (NCBI taxonomy): domain Eukaryota; kingdom Metazoa; phylum Arthropoda; class Insecta; order Hemiptera; family Aphrophoridae; genus Philaenus; species Philaenus spumarius. Next base: position 10,736 of record JAGFPH010002066.1, on the reverse strand, counting down.
AGGAGTAAAAATTAAATTTACGAAATCGATTTGGAAGCACTTTGTTTAGGTGAAGCACTTTTAAATAAACATTTTTTGTCTCTTGAAATTTTTCTAAAAATTCTTCCTTTCCGAGATATTAGCAACTTTATGTCAATTTATTTCAACACGTTTAGGGCCGCCATTTTGGTTAGAGTGGACCTTTCGAAGTCCGGTTTGCGGCAATGTGTCCTACTAACTAAGACCTTTAATTTGATACCAAACTCGACCTATGCTGCTATTTAAGAATTTTGTCTGACTCCTCGTGGGCCGTCCCCCTTAAGGGATAAAAAAGTGATAATACCTTAAAAGAGTAGACATTTATGGCTATTATTGATATACAAAGTCTCATTACTTTATCAATAATGGTAAAAAATATATTACACCGTTCAGGGACTTTTCAATCACACTGTATATTCAGACATGCATACAGACAGACATTTTGTAAAAATAACTTTTTTGGACTCAGGGGGTCCCAAATTCGGATATTTCCACAAAAATCTCAACATCGATTTTTTTTGCGATCACTATACTTTCTCTATACTATAGTATAGTATAGTGAGAAAGTAAAAAAATAAAGTTCGTAAGAAATTATAATGATTGAAGTTTGTAAACATAACCCCAAAGTATAATCTATACTGGGTTTTTTTAAGTGTTAGAAATGATGGGTGAAATCAGCTGTTTTATTGTATGTTACTCACGTACATAAGAACGTACAGTCGCTTTTATAGAAGTTGATATTGTAAATTTGTGTAATATTTTCTAAATTAACGTAATATGATTGATATTTGTGTAACGGGTTAGATGGAAGTCCTAATCTAGCCCTAAATAAAAAGAATTCAATTCAATTGGTGTGAAGGCAGACATAAACAGGAACTGACAAATGTAACAGATACAAGCCAGACCTACTCGCCACCCCCTCTCTCTCCCACTAATAGCGTCTAAGTGCGTTGTCAGTTGATACTCGCCGCCTGCACCTCGCCGCTCTATGTGTATTCATTTAAATACATTTATACTGACCACGTATCGTGTTTATGTAGAAATATTCCGTATAGTTCACCTCTGTAGCATTGGATCTGGTCATAGTACGGATGAGGGTGGGGAGAAATTTCTTGTATTCTGAAAGTACAGGTCAAACTGACAGTATAAACAGAAAATAAATATTGTAGAAATTACGAGAAAAGGAAAACTCCGAAAAATACAGTTTAAGCCATTTTCGATATGTTTGCACTAAAGTAAAGTAACTTCACTGAGACCAAAAATTAAATAAATCTCTCTATTATATAGAAAAGTTTTTCTACTTCTTCTTCTCATAATTATAAACTCCACCGCCAAGGGAACAGGCTTGGAAAAATTAGCGGGGAAAGAAGACTCTGTTGAGTCAGTAAGAAGAAAAATAAATCTCTCTATTTATATAAAAAAGTTTTCCTACAATAAAAACGTTTTTCTACTTCTTCTTCTCGTAATTATAAAGTAATAAGAATAGATTAAATACGTGTATTGCGAAGCGGTGACCATTGCATAACTTCCAGGCTCCGTAGCAAAGACGTATTGCATAATTTCCAGGCGAACAAATTCATGAAATCGATTATGAAGTCAAATTCAAGTCGAAAAAATAAAGTTGAACGAGGCTCCCCGGAGATCGCGAAGAGATCAGAGGTGGGGTGGGGGTTGGAGAAAGGAGCGAGCAGGGGCTCTAGTATAATTAAAAAAAAAAAGAGATATACAAATATCAACACTGAGGTGAATAAAAAGACATCGAATGCAATCAAATTAAATAATTCGACCACGCAGCTGAACCGCTGACGTGGGTTGAGCGGATTTCCAAAATTAATTTCATATGTTTTAGGGTTTCAACCAACTGTTTGGGGAATTGGTCTACCCACGAAGGAAACATTAGGTTCGGAAATACTTTGTTTTCGAGTTATTCGGCATTTTTTTTACAAAATCTATATATATAAAATTCAATGTATGTCCGTCCGTTTGTATGTTTGTCCTTTATGCGTTACCAAACCGTCCATCCGATTGCTTTGAAATTTTGCATAGTAACACAGGTTAACCCTGGGAAGGTTTTAGGCCATTTACCGAAGTCCTAGGACATTAGGGCTACGCCCCAGTGGCCCTCAAAGTTTCAATATTAATCTTATGTAAGGTCAATCTTAAGGGAGAAGAAGAAAGATTTCTTTTGATTTTATCAGGGGCACAAAAAACAGCTGTTCGTATGAAAAGCTTAAAACAGCTGATTTCGATCAACAGCTGATTTTGATCAACAACTGATTTGGATCAAAAACTGA
>JAGFPH010002065.1:198072-217395 GCA_018207615.1 Philaenus spumarius | reverse complement strand
AGTGAGTCAGTGAGTCAGTGGGTTTTGGCTTTTATATATATAGATTAGAACATGATTACATGTAGTTAGGCTTAACTAACGTATAATCAACTTTTTAATTTAACTATTAACTAATTTACAGGTCTTACTAAAAATGTATTACCCGAGTAGTAACGCTATCAATATTATTGCATTCTATGCATTCTCTAAACTGTCTAATATTTAACTTCTTATAATCACTGGCTAGCCTGTCATACAATTTCAAACACTAATACTGTTGACTTCGGTCAAATAAAGTTAGATGGTGTTTGAGAAGTTCAAAATAATTAGTATTTCTGGTATTAAATCTGTGTTCAAATTTAGATTTTGCAGGTAATTCATTTATTATTTTTTGAACCAGTTGAAGATTTCGTATAAGTACAGACCAACAAGTGTATGCATTTTTAGCATTCGGTAAACATTTGTACTCGAGCTTATTGGCCTAGAATTTGTCACTGTTCTAACTATTTTCCTATGTAATACAAATACTGATTCTGCGCTCGAGACAATGCTCTAAAGAATAATATTCCATATCTTTGGATTAAATTTACAGATCCCTGACAAACAATCTTGCAAGCATCAAGCGAAACACTATCTCTTGATCGCAACAAAGTATAGGAAATTGATCTGAATTTCTGCTTAATGAAGTTCAGATGAGCCTTAAATCTACTAAAAGCCAAGAAACTTCGGAATTTGTAATAAATTATTGGCAAACTGTATTATCAAAACACACCACGTAATGTTAATTATACGGTATATCGTAGAGAAATTGTTAATTTAAACACGTTTTTAACCATACCTACAGAAATACCGTACTTTCCTCCTCCATATATCTGAAATTATTAATCGCATCAACAAAACGAACATATCCATGTTTGTTGAGAATTTAACGTACTTTAAAAAGTTATAAAACAAACTAAGCTCTAAAGTGAATGATTTTTTAAAAAAACCCAGAAAACACACTTTAGAATTTCCCCCACCCACCCACCTCCACCCGACGCTATTTCGGTGGAGACTTTTTACCACATTTAGAGCAAAGGGCAATGAACAACTTCCAACAATCAGACCTTTGTTTTTTTGGATTCTCCAGTTTAGGTCTAACGGAAAAATGTATATCAAAGGTGCCGGTAATGTTGTCTCTCCCCTGCAGTTTAGGAACACAAGCTAAATAACTATCTTTAAATTCGAAGAGGTTTTTAAAAATAAAAATAAAACTCTTACAGAAACAATTTTCATTAAATGTACCGATACTTGACTAATGTTGTCCCTCGTCCCTGTAGTTTAGGACCATAGCTAAATAACTTGTTTAGTCATTCAACGCCTTCAACGGATATAAGCACACAACTAAATTGCAAATGTGCGTTGTGAGTTGCATTTACATTTTGAAGGCTAAACGCAAATTAATGTACTACTGTATTTGGCTTTTATTGAAGACCACAACATGTATATACAAACTAACTGTAAAATCTGATTCAACTTTCATGTTTTGCAAATTAATTTAAAAATCAATATAAGTATATCGAATTTTAAAAGTACTATCCAATTTTCCGGAGAAGTTCAATGGCTGATTACACACTTTCCTACTCGACATCTGCGATATCGATAGTTGGCGGTCATGAGAACTAACTTAAACTTAGGAGTAGCTTTCACACTCATCGACATGTCGGTGTCGTGTCGTGCAAGCGGGTTGCAGGTCTCCGACTCCATCGCATCGGTACGATATCGTCTCAGTTTGCTGTTTATTTTGTACAAGGTGGTTTTACAAAGTTATTATTTATTTTAAAAATATTCTTCGGTTTGTGCAAATATTTTTGTCTGTTAGATTTGACTAGTAATACGGCTACATAATTTTAAATATGATTAAACGGGTGACTTTAATTGAACTTGTTGTAAGTAGCTCCTGTTTGTGTGTTAAGTTCAAAGATGACAGTAAAAATAAAATACTCAGAGAAAAAAAGCTGGCAAGAAATATTCTCATATTTAGAAGACGTATACGATAATCTCACTAATACACAGAAGTAACAATCTTTTATATACCGTAGTCCAGCAGTGTCGGTATCCACATCAAGTCGGTAAATGTCTGCAGAAATCGTCTGCAACTGTTGCTCAATCGGTGTCGGCAAGTGTCAAATCAGCCATTATCTTAAATAATTTAAAAAGGTTACCTCTTCAGCACTTTGGGATCTCAGAAACTGTTGATTTTACAATAAAGATTAAATGGAGTACTATACCTTAATAGGTGTTAACATTAACTCCAGTCTGAAAAATTTCAAAAAACACAGCATTTTCCAATTTGGCGGTTAACCTTATATAATTTGTATTCCGTTTGTGCATTTTAAACATAATTTTAAAACATTAGCGAATTTCCATAGGAAAGATGAGATATTGCAGTGATTCTTATGGTGAGACGAGAAATGTCAATGAGCACAGATCATGATCCCCAGAACACGTACCCTCACCAAATAAAGTACGTTTTGACCTTGTAACTATTTTCTATACTAGAATGAAACTTGTTTGGGTTTTTATCCAAACAAATAAATATAGATGATTATTCTTAACATTTTTTTACGTGACTTTATAATCCGTCTAGTTTTTCCAAAATCGGTCAAAGCGTAAAAAACCATAACATTACCCTAAAGTACCATAAAAAGCGAGTTTATCCGCTGAGATCGATGCTAAGCAGTCCATAATCCTAGGTAGAGGTTCAAACTCGCCAAGCTTTTATTTTCTTTTTTTAATAAAACCAACCGTTTTCGAGTAAATTTTATTTGAAATTCAAAATTGCGATTCTTTAAGAGCAACTTGGGACTAGAAGCTGAAAAATGTTTCCAAGATGCTCGAAATAACATGTTTTATCTTACTGCAATAGTACTGAAATCAACAATCGTTCCCTGTAAGGTGCTGCTACCTACACAGCATCGAGTCAACTCTGTGCCAAAGCTGACGTCAGTGTTCTAAGTAAGTGCTGCTACTGCGGTCACGCTTCCAACGATAACAAGCTGCTTTGATGGATTATTTACAGTACAATATTTGTTCAGGTGTAATTTCTGCAATAATATTATTGTTTATACCTAGGTCAGTCACCTTACTAGGCCAATTTTTTCAAGTAATCTAATAAAATAACATAATATGAAAAATTCCCACAAAGATTTTGCGTCCGTCTGAGGAAACGAGCAATAAACAGCAGATTTAACTAAATTACTATACAACAATTTGTTACTTACGTTCAACAAATTATAGTTACCAAAAACAAAATAACATTTGAAATAAGTCTCTAAATACTGAATAGAGTGCAAATATCGAAACACATCAGTATTAAATTATTAAAATCCATAGCCTATATAAATGTAGGTAATAATTCACATGAATGTATTGTATACACACAGTTGCATAAGTACACTTTAATATCCGAACAAATCGAAAGCGTTAAATAATAAAACATAGGTAAATAAAAGTTGTGGCTTTTAAGTAAATGTACTTGGTTCCTTGTTTGTAGCTATATCACATGTAGTCACATGTTACCTGTTTGTAACATTGCATCTAAAGCTTCGTTCCTGATGCCAGCCAACCTTCCAATCAACAGTAACGCTATTACCACCACCAGCCTCAAAAAAAAAATGTAATGAGACACTGTAATTAAACTATGCATTGCAGTTTGCTGTTTATAGTCCTAAGTAGTTTCTTATGAAGAACGAAGTAAACAAAAATAATTAAAAATATGAACAAAAATACAACAAAAATATTTTTACTTCAACAAAAATATTAAAACATGTTCAGCTGGTGTACAGTATAATACCCAAGCGTCTACTACATCCCCCCTACTACATTCCCTATGCTACTTATTAACACAGTAGAACCCTACTCGTGGATCATGCGCGTAGACTGTCTATGACGTTGTGACAGAGGTAGTAGAAATGAGTATCCCTGTCTTTCTTCTCAATTGCCGATTGAAGTCAGAGAAGTGGAACCGTTTCAATTATCGTCTTGATCAGGAAAACTCATGTTACCGTGGTTAGAGAAAATAGTATGTATACACACAATACGCACTGCGCATGCGTGTAGAATGTGTAGAAACGATTCTCTTGTTGAAGTCGGATAAGGGGAAGTTTCACTTTTTGTCTGATACAAGCTGATTTGCCTTACCGCGCTTAAAGAAGTTTCGCTTCAGAAAAAAATGGTATAAATGTCCCCTTTCATTTTGTCTCGTTAAAATTTGTAATTTAAAAATGTCGGGTGCCTCAGATGATGGCCATAGCTTAAGTTGCGCAGTGACAATATTTTGAGTGGATTTTTCGAGGTTTTGAAGAATTCTTAAAGAATTACAATTTTAATAAAACATAGATGGACATTTTTATTTACGCAACAAATAAGCTAAAGCAATTGAATATTTTACGGAAATTCAAATATATTGATTGATTGATTGATTTTTTCATATCATTCTAGGAAATAAACTTCATATTTTTACAAATTAATTAACAAGAAGATAAGACGGAAACAATAATGGAGGTAATCTTGAGTGAAGTTTTTTTAAAACATATAAACTTGTTTTATCCAAAGAAAAACATAAGTTACCTGCTGTTGATCGAGTTCGTAACAAATACCACTACTACTGTAGGCCTATATATATTTAAAATGTATGAACAAGTTTCACTTCTAGACATTTTATTCAACGCACACCAATTTATAACTTATCTTCATTTATATAAACTCTAGTTGTATCAAAGCGAGTGTACGTCCGTACGTACGTTTGTGAATAACAATATAATATAACAGCTGATTTGACCCATCATCTGTAATACTTAAACAAAACCTAGCGTAAGTTATACTTTGGGGTTATATTTAAAACTTCAATCTGTAATGTAAGGTCTAGTGAAGTTTACTTTTTTAATATGACTTATAGAACTAATGTAGGCTATAATACGCTATCAGAGTTGCTTTGAGGTTATAAAATGAATATAAATACAATCTTTTATCATAAATATATGTAGCCTATTTATTTATACAAATTTAAAAAAGAGAAACCCATTCGTTTAACTTTGGAAACATTCGTACATCTATCTTCGAAACATATTCGATTATTAATTTCTTCATTATAATATTAATAACTTCTAAATCCTTTTAATATATTAATGTATATATATATTGTTTTTTGTTTTTTTAAGGCAAAAAGCCTGAACGAATAATGTAGGCTATATAAATGACAATTTTAACAAATGGCCTACAGTTTTATAAAATCATTTCTAACTAAATAATCCATATAATTGTACACATTTACCGAGTTAAATATCCCCTCAACATAGTTAGGTAGGCCTACACAAAGTTTGTTGTGTTTAAATAGTATTATTTAAATGATGCATTTCTGATGTGTATCTAATTAGTTTACCTGTGATTTTTCACGGGGCTTACTAGTTATGTATAAAACACAGAGTTAAATGAATGGGTTCCTCTTCTTTAAATTTGTATAAATAAATAGGCTAGATAACATTACAAGTACAGTATATTACAAAAGCAAATATTTTTTGAAAGACAAATATTTCACGATACATCGTGTTCATCGTAGTTATACACTCAACACAGGCACACAATATAAACATACTTGCAAGAATACAATACTTAATATAATACTTGAATACAATAATTCAATATAATACTAAAATGTACATTGTACATAAATATAGTTACAAAACAATCATTACAGTTTTTACATTCATTTTGGCATGTTAAAAATCAGTTGTGGTTAAACTGTCGTAATTTTTTTTAGATCGCTATATCAAATCACCCCTTATTCTTTCAACTGTTATCACAGTTCCCTGAATGTATTCCTTTGCCATTGATTTATTTACAAAATGTTTAGTATTACTTCTAATTCTTGGTTGTATTTGTACTCTGATCTTTAATTGTATTTTCAGTATCAAATTTCTTCAACCTGATTTCAATATCATTAAGTCTTATATCTGACTGTTTTAACAACTTCCAGATGTCTTGAGTAGTTAGCTCTCCAGAATGTGCTGCTACTTGACCAATGTTACTATCAAATTGCATTTCCGCAGATCTGTCATTTGGTGCTGGTTTAGTTGCAATTGCATATGATTTTGCAGGATCAACTTTTCTAGCTGGTGGCCAAGATTTTTGTTGAATTCGTTGAACTGCTGTCATATAACGAATCCATTCTAGCTTTATAGGCTGGACATCCTTTCCAGTCAGTGGCGTAGCGAACATGGAGCGAGTGGAGCAGCCGCTCCAGGGCGCTTGGCCTTGAGGGGGCGGAAAATTGTTGAAATAGTACATTATGATGCAACGTGTCATCTAAATTTATCATTAGGAGTCGAGCGCAAAATTTTTAGAACGAGTCGTAGGTGCATACTTATGACTGGCTGTTGTGACAAAACTACAGTTAGTAGGACCAACTAACTGCACTTAAGGTTTACGCACGGGCCTGGCTGTGAGGTTTTCATCACAGCGTAATTAACTCGGGTGGAGGCTACACAGTTGCGGGTGGAGTCCTGCGCATAGCTTATTTATCACTGCAATGAGTGCTGATTAGTAACAAAAACATGTTATTTATGGTGGGGGTAAAAACTATGTAAGTAGGACCACCAGTTTTCCCGATATTGTAAATGCAGGTTTAATCTTCCTAACATTGCAAGTGCAGAAAGGTCTTTTTCTAAGCTAAAAATTATCTTCGCAACACAATGTCGCAAAAACGTCAAGTTGTTTTTCAACAATATCTACAAACTAACAGAGGGATGAGTGTTGATTTTAGTAATGTGATAACCACATTTGCAGCTGAAAAGTAAAGGAAAACATTATTTTGAATTTGAAAGAGCTGTAAATGTAAACTTTTCATTTTGTTTCTTCAATATTAGACATTTGTAAAATAAAAAAAAGTATTATGTTAGAAAAACAGCAATTTTGATAAATTATCATTATTTATTCATTTAATTTAACGTTACATTATAAATGTTTTAAGAACAAAAAAATCAATTTAATTTTAATATCATTAGCACTGGTTATATTTACCTAATTACTGCTCTGAAACATATTTATATAACTAAAACTATATAAGAACTTTAAAAGTATGATATGAATCTTGAACATCATGGGGGGATGGGGATCAATGTTTTCCTGACTGCGGCCTGAGCTGCAGCTCTGGTTCAATTGGGAGGGGGGGGGGGCTCCTGGATTGTTTTTGCTCCAGGGCGAACGATACCTTGCTACGCCACTGTTTCCAGTTAGCTGTGTGTTCACCGTCACAGTTAACACATTTACAGGAAGACTTTTTAGGTAGGCTACATAGTGTAGAGAGATGGTTATCTCCACATTTAACACACTTAACCTGTCGGTGACAGTAATTTTGAGTGTGACCGAAACCGTTTACATCGTTTACACTGAGGTATTTCTTTCTTTTTTCTTGGTGGTTCAATTTTTACTTTGCAGTATAGCATATTTGTTATTTCATATATATCTTTATTATTTGGTTTAGGAATCAGCTCTACAAAAAACAGAGCAAGTAGAGCTGTTTCAACTTTCGTTGGGAATCCATCGATTTTTTTTAACAAAAATATTTGTTGCTCTAACAACTTCATGCCCTTTGCCTCTCAAATCATCCTTAATATCATCTTCTTTCGTTGACTAATGTAAGCCTCTTACAACAATTTTATAGAGTTTTTCTTTTTTACATTGATATGTGTGGTACGAAATGTTAAAAAATGGGCTTCCTTCCTGGACCATTTCTTTTCGTAGAAATTGAATTATTAGGCGATAGTCATTGTCTTCGGTGGTAGAAAGTTTAACTTCACTATTGGCTAATACCTTAAAGCTTATTTTGCTAGTAGCAACTTGTAATACATATTCTTTAAACAAGCTGAATTCTTTAACCCCTTCTATAAAAATAGGTGGTGGCAAACTTCCTTCTTTCCTACTTTCACTTACATCGCTGTCTCTTGGTAGTTGTATATCAGGTGATATTTCTTCAGGAGAAGAACAGCTTTTCTCTCATTTTACTATTTCTCTCTCGATTTCGTCTCATAATCCACTCTGTCTCCTTTTCCAGTTCTTCCTCAACTTTTTCATATTGGACTAATTGTTTTGAACCAAAGCTTTCTTTTAGTGCTTCCAATGTTCCTTCCAATTTATTTATTATGTCCTTTGCTTGTTTCCACGAATTGCACAAGAAAATTTCAGTTTCTGTTTGCGGTTTGAAGTCCTCTGTAACAAGTGAAGCATTATGTCCACTATTGGTTGATGCAGAACCTAACCTAACTTTGAGCGATGTTAGTTCATTTTCATCAGTATTTCCATTAACGTTCTTAAGGGTCTGCTCCAGTAAACGAGAAAGCAACCGGAAACGCAACCGCTTCTCATTGTATCCCCATCTAAACAGTGCAATTGCTTGCAGCTGAACGCTTTGACATTGCCTCATTTCAAACCATTTTATAAGTCTATCTTTTGTAATTGAGTGTTGAAAAAAAAAACTGAATATTCTTTATAAAATTTCGGATCCGGCTTGCAAATTATTTTTCATTATTAATTTTGTATTGTGTTAGGAAAAAAATTCAAACTTTGTACTTAAAAAATGTCAATTACATAACAAATCAAAAGCATTTAAAAAAATGTAAATTGCAAGACGGATGCATATTGTGACTGTGCTTAAAATGAGACCCTGCAAACAATTTTATGATAAAAAGTAAACGAAATAAATGGTTTGAAATTTAGCATTGATCTTATGGGATAAAAATCCAAGATGGCCGCCACTACAGCAGACCCTTAAATCTTCCTCCTGGCGGGGGAGTTCTTCATAAAACTTCCTTCCTCTTAAAAGGGTCTTCAGCTTCCGCTTCTGAACTTGTCGCATGTTTTGGGGCCAAGTTTGCCATTCCTGAGTTATCGTGTGATTTGCAGCCACCACAATCTGAGCGGCTAACACCTGCCACTGGGGCTTTCACCCGATTGGAACCGGCGATGGGATTCGCCCCTATAGACTTATCCATGTAGGGTACATCCGTAGAATTATCACACATCATTCGTTGATGTACTTTGAAGAAAAGAGTAGTGTAAGGTGAAAAGACTCCTAGCCCTCGAATACTCTAATAGCGTCAGAGTCGGAATAAATTGGTCAAGAGAGACCATTTTTTCAAGACAGACCAGATAGGAAAGGCAAAAAGAAAGAAGGGCCTAACCCAAGACACGTTAAAGAAAGGTTAGATGCCAGTTCCCCAACCTCGGGAATGCCAGTTCCCGTATTCACAATATGCGAGCCTCTGAGGTAAAATATTTAATATGACTAATTTTAAAGAGCTTTATACAGGCCTTAGTAAAAGAGTCTAATAAAACCGTTAAGTGTTATCTTTATAATTTCCATTATATAAGTAAGCCCATAGCATTAAATTATGTTCAGAGTGTTAGTGTAATTACGGATAAATTACCGTAATGAGAGCAGAATTAGTCGGTCATCGTGGGTTGGAACACCCAACTCAGGTAGCAGGCCCCAAAAGTGTATCGAGATGTCCGTGTAACCAACTGTCCCTGTGTGAAACTGGACAACTGTGTGTTTCAACTTAGTTAAATTACAGATAGACCTTCCCGTGTAGACTACAATAAAACAAACGCTCTCTTAGCTTTACCAATTCCAGCTTCGAAAAACGAAGTCGTAATAACGCTACTTTTCCTCAAAGCCATTGTAAACCCTACTACTAACTACAATATCTAATCAGCTTTGATTATCAGTCGGCTTTGATTTATTGCAGAGTCAAAACAGTGTCACTTGTTACGAAGCTTCAAATCAAAGTCCTGTCACGGCTGACAATAAATATTTTACCGATCAAACAGAAGCAAACACGATTACACCAAACACCCAAGTCTTCATCGGGGTGGTTTACTGCCCTTGACTAACGCCGAGGATGTCCCATTAGTAACTAGACAATAACCGTTGACAGATACTTTGATTTAGGTCGCGACTTTGCAACAATGAACGACTTCAAGGTGTGTTAACAGGTTACTCGTTAGCTGTTACGGTCTTCAACTTGTTAGGTGTAACCTTTCACAGGCGACGAATTCACAGAAAAGTTAAAGAATTACAACTCTAACGTGTGTTTCTGTGAAATAGATGTATTAAACAAAGCCTAGAGGTGGATCTTCTGCCTTCAGCAATTTATGGCTCTGTGGTCAATAAAATTTGTAAATCAATGTTAATAAAAGACAATGTTTGTACTAGATTGTATGGGTAAATTATAGAACCAATGACTATGACATGTTACAGGCGTAACTTGAAAGTTTAACATTTTGTGTCTTCAACGATAAACATATATGCACGTTGTTCGTATGTATTAGCGAATTCCCATAGGAAATATGAGCTATTGCAGTGACCCTTATGGTGAGACCTAAGCTCGATGATCACCAATCATAGTCTTCAGAACCTTTTGGGTCATTGAAAATTGTATATGTATATGTAAGTATATTTTCGCACTCTAATGTTCGTATTTTACGTCTAATTTGGTCCAAATTTGGTACACACGTTGTTTTTCTAAGTCGCTCGTACTAGTTCATTAGCCCAAAAATGCAACAACCGGAAGCACGTTTTTTGACCGAAAGTAATTTATTTTAGATTTTGCGTGTTAGAATTAAATTTGTTGGATATACCAGTATATCTATACCTACTTATAAAAGCCCAAATACCATTGACTCATCACAGTTTCTCCAAAACCACGAGGCCTACAAACATGAAATTAGGCACTAATACTCTTTATAGGCTCTAGACGCGCACTAAGAAAGTGTTTCCGAAAATTCAAAATTTTAGGGGGGTTTTGGGGGGTCAAAGTTACTAAATCACGATTTATCAAAACCTACCGAACGGATTTAAATAAATTTTGGTATGTAGCTTCCTCTAGGGCCATAGATGCTCGCTAAGAAAGGGTTTCAAAAAATTCGAAATTTTAGGGAGGTTTGGGGGGATCAAAGTTACAAAATCAAGATTTTTCTAAAACCATCGAACGGATTGGAATGAAATTTGGTATGTAGCTTCCACTAGGGCCATAGGTGCTCGCTAAGAAAGTTTTTTAAAAAAATCGAAATTTTAGGGGAGTTTGGGGGGGTCAAAGTTACTAAAAATCCCCATAAGAAATACATAGTGTAATATATTTATTGATATAATATATTTTTTGTTAATACACAATTAACTTTGATTTGTCTATCCGTGCAAAGCCGGGTCAGGCCAGCTACTTTATATAAATAAATATAAGTATATCATTCTGCACATTTTTTGTATACGTCCATATAGCCATTCTGGTTCTTACAAAATTAATCAAAACGTAAAATACTATAAAAGTACTCGGTTAAAATCGACGTGGGGAGGCAGACAGCCGGGAGCTTAACGAAGCAGACCATAATCGGAGGCCGCAAAGCCAGTTGTTCTGCAGCGAGCGGAACGAATCAACGAGTGAGCCGGGGTTGGAGGCTGAGTTGGAAACAAATTCGACTAATATATTTCGTACACGCAGGCCACAATTGAACGTATTCGTGAGTAGACCAATTTCCCAAATGTTTGAAACCCTAGTATATGAACTTAGTTTTGAAAATACGCTCAACTCACGTCAGCGGTTCAGCTTCATGATCGAATTATTTTAGACTAATATTAAATCAAATAAGATATATACAGTGATTTTTTATGTTGATAATCGATAGAAATATCGACGAAATCCACGGAACCACACTGCGTGTAGAACTAAAATGTGGTAGTTAAGTCCTCATTGGATGTATTGAGCGCTCAGAAAGGATTTTTGCAATATCCGTAGTATAACCTCTAAAATTGCAAACATTTATTAAGCACAAGAAAACACAATATTTTTACTACGCATTTCTCTATAACATATTTGCCAGATCCGAGTCACTCATCAAAAAATCTCCGGAACCAAGATACGTACTGACTTGAGGTACTTAGTAGTAGGTGCTCGCTAAGAAATATGTTTCCCAGTTCAATGCAAAACGGCTATAAGTAAAAAACTTTATTTATTCCGAAACCAATATCTACGGACAATTAAAGCCATCTATGTAACAAAGTCATCTTGACAATCATCCATGTATATAACTAAAAAATCGCTAACGAACCATTAAGGGTCTGCTCCAGTAAACCAGAAATCCACCGGAACGCAAACGCCTCTCACTATATCCCTATCTAAACAGTGCAATTTCTTACGCTGACATTGCCTTATTTCATACCATTTTATAAGTCTATCTTTTGTAATTGAGTGTTGAAAAAAAACTGAATATTCTTAATCAAATTTCGGATCCTTCTTGCAAATTATTTTTCGTTATTAATTTCTTATTGTGTTAGGAAAAAAATTCAAACTTTGTACTTACAAAATGTCAAAATCAAAAGCATTAAACAAAAATGTAAATTGCAAGCCGGATGCGTATTGTGGCTGTGCTTAAAATGAGACCTTGCAAACAATTGTATGATAAAAAATAAACGAAATAAATGGTTTGAAATTTAACATTGCTCTTATAGGATAAAAATCCAAGATGGCTGCCACTACGGCAGACCCTTAAGAATAAACGTTGTATACAGATGTCCCAAAAGTCCCCCCCTATTATTTTTTTTATTAATGGAAATAGACAGATTTGCTTTGGGGATTGTTAACATGAACAAAAATGGAGTTTTTTTTGGCGTATCGTAAATTTCAAACCCTCCCACAAAAATGGAATATTTTGGGGGTAAATCGAAAATTTTAAGTGAGAACCTTTATTGAGTGACACCTCATTTTAAAGGCCTTGATAAAAGAAGAAGATTGGCTTAAACCGGGGGTCTTTATGTTGACTCTATTTAACATATTTTTTGTGGGAGGGGTTGAAATTTACGATACACCAAAAAACTCCATTTTTGTTCATGTTAACAACCCCCAAAGCAAATCTGTCTATTTCCATTATAAAAAAAATAATTGGGGGTGGGACTTTTGGGATACCTAATAAGGACGTGCGTGGCCTGATTTCAGGTGGCTAGCTCTCTGGACAGATCTCTGGACAGCTCCTCCATTATTTCAGATCCCCCCAAACTACATAAAATTTTACAAATCAAGCTTATTTATGATCAGTTTTAAAACGCCACATTATGTAACTAAATGCTAAGAGGGTTTTAAAAACATAAGCTGCTTTTATTTCTTCTTATTTAATAAATAAATGGTTGCTGCAGTTGGTTACGACTTTTATAACTACCGAGGTAAGGTATATTGTATATTAGGGGGATTCATGCAACCTGTGCTAAGTGTGTTAAATTCGAGAAATTCGTTTGACAGAAATGTGCTATTTAAAGTTGATAGCACACTCGACTTTAGCACAGTCTGGGGTCTGCTAAATTAGTGTTAACGACGTAAAACTCTTGGGGAAGGTAATTTGATGTTTTCATCTTGAATCTTGCTTTAGCAAATAACACTTTAGCGCATTAGCACAAGGGGTCCTTCACTCTACATTTAAATAACAGTTTAGCTTGATAACACATTAAGTATTTAGCAAAGATTGCATGAATCTTTTTAAATATGTTAAAATACCTCCTTCACCTCCCCCTAACTTTACAAATGAGGACAATCAACCTGCACCAATATGCGTTTTTCTTGTTGCAAGCGCGGCGATGTTACAAGTACTTCTGTTTTGCTTTAAAATGTAGGGTTCAACATATATTTTTGAATCTTTAATCATTACCGTACGTTAAAAACTTATTTTCCCCATTCCTCAAATTTGTTTGTCTCATTTTTTTCTCACCTCAAATACTCCCGCCCCCTCATATAAATGCCAAGTTGAGACCTGAGGATGTAAGTTTTACCAAAATATTTCAGAAAAGAAGGACCGAACTTATTTTTTATATTAAGACATTTGTAAATATTATCAGATAAACATGTCGTGCTTTTGGATAAACTTCTATAATATCTGCCGAAGGAAAATGGAGTGGTCAGATGTTTGCTGTTGTTATACAAGATAACCTGTTGTCTGAGAGTCGTTATCATTTGTCTCATAAACATTAAAATTAGGTAACAAAGTATATACTAGTGATTTTAAGCATTATTTTAAAAGTCGTTATTTAGGGTTTATTTAACATAATAATGATGATTACTATTTCTGTTTAAATCATTATTTTTAAAGTTACTAATCTCTTGGCCTTCTTTTAAAATTTGTACTTATTAAGTTATTTTGTTATATTTAAAATAATTCTATCGCTTTTTCTACGTTGACTCTATGTTTCCTCTCAATCGCCAGTTCATACTCTACGTTCAGTCCTCAACATCCCGAATTGTCTTGGCAACTTCTTAGATATAGGCCTACTGTGTAATATAAGGTTTATCTTATATATATATACCTTAAACTGATTAAGACTTGGCTCTTAACAACAAATAATTTGATAAAATAAAACTTGAACAAATCTCACAACTAATAAGTTTTAGGCGATTCAACGACAAAGTCGCCGTGAGTGATATACGTCCTACAATAATCAAACTAACGTATAAAACCTAACAGTGTTTAATGTCCCATATTTATGCAAAACTAAAAGGGGGCGTGGCTTAAGACTACGTTACATTAGTGTTATTATAACTAGCGTAGCAAATTACTTAAGTAATAATTATCTCAAGCAATACATTATTTTTGTTTCGATTAATATAGAATTTTGTATGGGTCGTAATTCATTTTTTACAATTATTTTACTATATTTTTTTTATATAAAAAGTTTCCCAAGCATCTGTTCTGTTAAGTTTAGTTACTTATCACTAACACAGAGGTTTCTATTTTAAAATTATGGTTTTCATCTAAACAATGCTTAGACATATCAGATTTATTTGGCCTATTGCACTTTAAATGGAAAAAATGTCCTTTAGTTCTTGTCTTCATGCTTCTTTTGGATTAGCCTATATATTTCTTCATCATAAATATATTTATGGTTTATCCTATCCCTAATTAATTTATTTATAACTGGTAATTTGTTTGACTGGCTTAAAATAACTTCCTAAGCATGTAAAAAATGTATTAATTTGTAATCATGTTTAAATTCTAACTTTTATTAATTACGTATAATTTCCATTTTAGCGCAGCAGTAAATGTCTTCTTTTTTACATATTGTGTAAAACTTTCATTGATGGTCCCCCACAACAGGGTTTTCCTTTGTGAGGACCTAATTGTATGTAGGCTATAGAGGGATATTTGTGTATATATATATATATATTTTTTTTTAATTTGTAACTAATTTTATTAATTTTTTAGTTGTGACATATAACAAAATAAATTTACAATATATTATATACATAGGCCTAGGCAAATTGGGAAAAACGTCGCTTTTAAATTAAAATACGATTAATTAAATGGTTAAATTCGAAACAAACGCACATGCGCATAATCCTACTTTGACCGCTATTTAATCGCAGTAAATATGCGAAGAACACGGAGTTTATGGTAAGGAAGCATTAGTTGAGTGAATGGCAGACAGAGAGGATGGAAGTATGGACCAGGTAGCAGAGAGAGAGACAGAGAGGAGGGGAAGTTAGGAGAGAAAGGGAGGGGAGGGCAGCTGGTCCAGACCGTGGGAATGGGATACAGCTTCACCTGCAGTAATGCAGTATACACAATTTGCCTGTTAATACATTCACCGAGTTAATATCAATTAGTCACTCATTTACTGCCGAGGTCAGGTATCAAAGTGTAGAGATATTTTATTTTGATGCACAACTGTACCTATCTCAAGTGTGAGATATTTTCAAAAAATAACTCTCTTAAACTGTTATCAGATTCGAATTTGACAGTTCAAGGATAGATAAATACATTAAATTCCAAGCAACTGCAGTTGTACAATTATGAATATTTCAATTTTAAATTGGACAAGATAAAAATAAAAGAATTTCGGACTAAGGGTCTAAAGTAGTAGCGGCCATCTTGGAGTTGTATCTCGTAAAAGCAACGTTAAATTTGAAACCATTTATTTGGTTTATTTTGTATCGTATATTTTATCGCAGTAGTTTGCATGTTCTCATTTTAATCACAATACGCATCCGTTTTGCGTTTTAATTTGTTTTAAATCCTGTTAGGTTTTTATGTAATTGACATTTTTTAAAGTACCAAGTTTGAAATGTTTTCAATGTTACACAATAAACAATTATAATTAAAAGTACATTGCAAAAAGGAACGCAATTTTATAAAGAATATTAAGTTTTTTTCTTATCATGCAATTACAAAAGATAGATTTATAACAAAAATTGTCAAAACGCTAGCTGCAAGAAACTCCATTTCTTTGATACCACTATTAAATGAATTCAGGGAATTTAAACAGTGAACCTGTAATTATTCCTCTCGTGATTAAGTTCGATATTCTGAGGAACTTGTTCATATTAATTTTATTATTAACAATACAAACTGAAGATACAAAATTAACTTCTTAGCACTTTTCAATTAAATCTATTTGTACTGGGGCAATACACCGTGGATAATATAACATTTCTTTGTAGGCCGTGGCTAATTACGTAAGCAGTTCGAAGCAGAGGAGAAGGCGGAAATGTTTGGATTAGAATTTATGTTACTAAAATTGTGTAGTAAAATATTTTCAAAATATCCCGAGAATTGTCAGGGAAGTTGAGGAAAACGTCAGGGAAAGTCAGGAAAATGAATTACCAAACATTCTGTAGAAGGCCTGTCCGAGACCTAAACAGTTTTAAGAAAACGCCTACATTTTGGGTGCTTTGTCAAATAAATATACATTGAGAACAGTTTCTACGAAATGAAACTAAATCATTTGCAGGGGTTTTTATTGTGCGAGTTACATAATTTACTAAAAATGTACTGATTATATTACCTAAAATATAGGATAAACTAATTTAACATGGGGGGGCAGAGCCAGTTGGCGTGCGAAGCACGCAGAGGTTTCTTTTGTTATTTTATAGTTTTGTATATAGTTTTTAAATTTTTTATTCGTCGTATTTTGTATCTACTTAAAAGCAAATATAAATCCATGTAAGCTATTATGTTATTCGAGGTTAAGTGGAAGAGAGGACCCAATGGTTCTAACATTGACTTAAATAAAAAGATTAACATTTGTATAATAGTGTAAAACAACGAATTTATTCAAGTTTTCCAGTCAAACACTATGTTAATAAAATTCTGCGAAAACAACAGTTTACCTCTTTAAGAATTATTATTAGTTTTTAGTCGTAAGTTACTGTGTGAAGTTAAATTATAATTACATAAAATGCATAGCTAAATAAATACTGTATGTACATCTATTTACAAGATATTCTTGCAATCAACTTGTTTTTGGAGTCGCTAATCCCCCAAACCTCTCCCTGGGGGATTTGTAACAGGAAGCTACTTGCAAATTTTAAACTAGATGCGAAAAAATAATCTAAATTCCTGAATTATTTAAATCAGAAAGAGGATAATGTAAGTCGTCCATATTAACCATAGACCCAAATAGAAAGTATAGTGCGTGTCGTATACGCAAGGTTCTGAAGCTGTTAGAGTGTTTTTGTATTATTTTAATTATGGTGTTTGTAAATTATAATTTTCCACATATCCGCTATTGTGTTCATTAAGAAAACAATTGAAATCTCCAGAACAGTTCAACCGATTGTGTTGAAACTTGGCACTGTAATTCATAAATAAAATACCTACATTTAGAAGAAGAAAAATGTTAACCAATGATCGGTTTTAAAATGCCAGCTGATAACAAGACAGTGCTGCCAACCTAAGCACTGTATAACTGATTGGGCTCATCAGGGGTGAATAAATATTTCTGAGATTACTGGAGCTTTACAAATGACAGAGCTGTACATTAATAGCATTGAGTTTGTGTGCGTTTAATTCTTCCGCTAGGGAATATAGGGCAGCTTTAAGGCGGAAGCTAGACTGTAAACGTACTGACATGTCCATGCGTGACACGTATATGAGTTTGTGTTAATAAACATTGCTTTCTCTCATTCATTTCAAATTAATGTATTTATTATTTTTTCTAGTATTCCTCCTTGAGCAACTAGTTGACGTGATAACCATCAGAGTGCAGGCTAAACACTCGAGTACGAACACAATTCCGGCGCGTACATGCTTACACAGTAAAGCAGTTTTGTCGTCACAAATTTTAAAAATTTATTGAAATTACTTTTATTTGAAAGATAACTTAAGTTCGAATGTGGTGGGCTTTTTACATTTTTTACATTTGCATTATTGGGTAAGAAACAAAAAATAGTAATTTTTGATTTTGAGTAATGTCGAAGAACAAATCTAGTTGAAAACAAATTTTAAAAACTAAATGATATGCACATTCGGACTGTCCTACCCTTTAAAATTACATATTCAGAATAATCTTCTGATCATTATTACTCCAGTAATCTTGTTAAGCGTTTACCACTGCTCTTATGGGAGTTGAAATTCAAGATGGTGGCTGGGTCTGCCGATTTATACACAGTTAATAGGTGTACACATTTTGGCTACCGGAAGTGGACTGCTTGTTCGTTAAATGTTGTTTTAAGTGTTTTTACTTAATGCTTTAACGATCTCTACTCAAAGACTGATTCTGATGATGGGACAGACTACCCGAAACGCGTCAAATAAATAAACGAAAAGAGGTCACTGTCTGAACAATATAAAGTACTGTTATTATATTACAATTTAGAGACCTGGATACTGAAAACAATGAATTTATTACCATATTATTGTTTACTTTAACATTCACTTAAGTTTCCATGAATTTGTAAATTATTTGTAAATTAAAAGAATTTCAAACCTGATTCTATTAAAATAGCAATCTTTCAGTCTATAGTTTTACGTTTGTAGGTTTGAGTTATTGTTTAGGCTGTCAAGAACGAAGTAAACAAAAAGGATTGTAAAAGTAAATACATTTTCAACGATTTCTAACCTCAAAGTGGATCGTATAGCATGTTATAATAGCCTATATATTAGCTGTATAACTCATGTACAAAAACAACCAACAACTAGGCATTATAAGAAATTTGTTTTCGGTTGTAACTTGTAAATACAACCTCAAAGTATAATATAAGCTAGGTTTTGTTAAAGTATTACATATGATGATGAGGGAAATCAGCTGTCATATTCAGAAGTGGGGTATATTATAGACAGACAGGTTCTCAATAACGTAACAAATGTTATAATGTCTTTAATATGACATGTAGTTACTTTAGCGCCTCGGTTTCTAAGACCACGTCGAGCGTCCGGCGCGATTGTTGAACGTGATGACCACGTCAACGCTAGAACAGAGTGAATGCAAGAGCATTGGCGTGGTTTCTTAAGCGGCCCATACACGAGCGAGTTTGGCTCGTGAGCCCGGCTCGG
>JAGFPH010002065.1:186038-197218 GCA_018207615.1 Philaenus spumarius | reverse complement strand
CAGATTACGTAGCGTACACTAGCCACGCCCTCTAAAGTTTCTACATTTAGTGTTTAACATTGGTTTTAATGAAAGTTAGGCCAGCTAGATATCTACGAGCGTACCTAAGGTTACCTACCTTGAATATAGCAATGAATGGAGGAGCGGCCATTATGTTTCAAAATTTGATAAAAGCGTTGAAACTCCATTGAAATAGCACCAATTTTCTCGTGTTTGAAGGCTTACGGACAGTAGTCATGTTTCTAAAACATCTGTTTTTCAATTTACTACTTAGCTCCAATCTGATAAATCACTTTGAAACATTGCCCTTGTTACCCAGAAGATAAAGCTTGACCCATTACTAACAGTTTCGTCAAGTATGGATAAATATTTTTTAGTTAAATAGTAATAAACCAACATATATAGGAATAGTCCAATATAGTCTGGAAAAAAAATATTCCTACAAAAAGTGTCGTATCAGTTTCAGAAGTATTAAATCAAACATATTATTGATCTGAAAGAATCCAAACAAAACCAAGTGCCCAAACACCCAAAGATCAAGAGACAAAGGAAACCCTTCCAGGCTGCAATCATAGGTCCTATATCTTAACGGTTGTTTCGGTCGATGGATTCCTATGCTTTACGAAAGGTAATTGGGCCGATAATCAAAAGCTCAATCAAGTCTTTTGTCACTGGAAGAAACCGAAAGCTATGTTTTCCTTTTTGTGGCGTGATCTATCCAACACAAAGGGCTGCCAACTGTCAAACGTATAATTTTACTTTCACAGTGAAGCCCATCTAATGAAAAGGTCGAGTTTTTTTTTGTAGGCCTAAATCCAAGACGTTAGAAGATACAGATATAGGAAATGAAAGGGTTTCTGCTTTGTACAGACCAAATTGTAAACAAGCGGTAGGGCAGTCATTGGAAAGGTTTAGGTAACGTCTTGGTTTACAATATGGAATCAATTTGTCGGTATTTCTAAACCATAAGTTCCAGGAAATTGCCAAAACAATTACCTGTTTTCCTAAAAATATAATTAATTTATACAATTCACTTACCCTAATAAAATGAATAAGAAGTATTTTTTACATATTTAAAAGGAATAAGAAGAGAAACAAAACTTCAATAGAAGAACTAACATTCAGTCAACTTAATGTATTGATATTGCAGCGTTGCCAGATCTACAATTAAATAATCGATATACAAATTAATAAAAAACTATATAAACATAAAGAGAAAAATCTCGTGTTACCAAAAATACCCCAAAATAGTACTTTTTCAAATAAAGGGTGAAATGGAAAACTACCCTTAAAAATTTATAATAATTGGTACACTTGGCAATGTAGCTAGATTCCTGAAACTTGGCGCATATCTTGAGTTGTATATAGGAAAGAAAAAGCAATTGGTAAAGTGTAAAGTGTAAGCAATGCTTGGTAAAGTGCAAGTGTTACAGATACTATTTGGGGTTGCTGGAAGAAACAGTGTAAAGGCCTAAAATGAATTGACGATAAAAAAAGCAGCTTCTGATTGGGCAAAGAGGAAAAGGAAACAGATAAGAAATCTAGAAGGAAAAATGGAAGGCAAGAAAGTAGAAAAAACTGTTTAGTGTGGTGCTGGAATGTTTTAGTGCGATCAAACAACTGGACTGTAGTTTTAGCTCTACTGAAAAGTCACATTTTCTTATATACCGTACAGGTACACTTTTCTAATAAACCTCTTCATCTAACAAGCTGATTTTGTTTACTGTTGTAATATAATCTGTAAGTAACAATGTTAATCTATTGTAATTGGCTAAACATTCTTTCTTTATTAGGTGAAAATTTTTTTTATATTAAAACTCCCAATTTTAGAACTTATTAAAAGACAAAGTTGTTCTTTTAAATATTTTCTGTAAATTAGGTTAACATTGTTACAAAAATATTGAAAATAAGTGTGCACTTAATTTAAGCTCTCTAAATTTATTAGATTTTTTAATAATGCCTATAGAGTTCTTGTTTGTAACATTTTACAAAGCAATTCAAGGTCCTCTGAACGTTCAACATTGTTAATTTGGCGTTTATACCATATAACATCCTTATGACCAAGATCAAACTACTATAATCGTTTTATCGAATCGATTTATTCGATTAACTTCGTTAACTAGGAAACCACTAGAACGCTGTTAGCTGAGATAAACGATATTCGACATAATTTTTGTAAAAGGATTAAATTAAAGCATATTAGTAAGTAGTACCACCCATGGGCGCCCATATGATATTTTCTGGGGGGGGGGGGGCTAGAACGGGGTATGGGGCTTAATAGTATCCTCCCCTCCTTAGGCAAAAGGGGTCCAGGGATATTTTTTACCTCCCCAAGAAAACTTTTAAAATTTGGGAATCCAATTTGGCTGTTCAGGTAAAATATTAACCCACACATCATTGACCTTTACACCGTCAATGAATACACAAAGACCTATAACACTCATAGAGGCCGCACCAAGTAGTAACCCAGCAGTTAATGCTTGAACTTTTGTAAAAATGAAGTAAGTAAATATGTAAAATCAAATGGCACATAACATTTAAAACATATTTTAGTGCTAATCTCTTTAAAGAAAATACCTGACTATAATTAATAATATACATATTTTCCTCTTCCGGGGAGTTAGCTATGGGCGCCCGTAGTACCACAAACAATGTGTAAAATATTTGCGAAAGATTGCACAGGTCTCAAGAAAAAGGCACCGACCGGATACAAGTAGAGACCTCTGTTATTGTTCGCGTATGCTGGCAAGCACGTTGCTTCTGATAACTGTATTTACACTATTTATTTACATGTTTCTAGATAAGCAACACGCGTTTTGTTTCAATACCAATACAAATTATATTGTTTGTGCTTATTAATTATATAAGTTAGAGTAGAGATATATATTGAATATTAGTGTATATTGTTAACCAATTTAAATAGGAAAGATGAGAGCTATTAAGTGACTCTTATGGTGACACCTAAGGTCATGAATGGACACCAATCATGGTCCCCAGGACACCTTTTGGGGAGTAATTGAAAATGTTATATATATACTGTACTATGTATTTATGTGTATTGGCAGCATTTTACGTCAGTTTTTGTTAAAATTTGGTCGGACGAGTTTGTTAGCCAAAAATATCCAACAACCGGAATCACAGTTTTTGACGAAAAGTAAAAGTATTTTGAGATTTTTCGTCCTAGAATGAATCTTTTTTCGAATTGATCTACAAAAAATAAAAACATGAGTTTTTTCTGCACATTTAGTTTTTACATGTCCTTATAGTCCGTCTGGTTCCTCCCAAAACTATCAAAACGTAAAATACCATAAAAGTACCCGATCAAAGAATGCAAACTTGCGAAGTGAATTTGTCCGCTCCGAGAGAAGCGAAGCAGTCCTTAATCCGAGGCCCCAAGGTCGAGCGAAACGAAGCAGCGCGTGAGCCGGGGCTGGAGGCTGAGGCGCAAACAAATTCTACTAGTAGGCCTATTGTTCGTTTCCGCTGGCAGCTAAGACAGATTTCCCAAATAGTTGGTTGAAACCCTAAAACATATCAACATAATTTTGGAAATTTGCTCAACCCGGTTTAGTTGCGTGGTAGAATTATTAAAATCATTCGATGGTTATGAATATTAGTGGTAAAATTTTACTCAAACAAAATTCAATGTTTAATTATTACTGTCGAGAGTTCCGATTGGAAGTAACATTTCTAGGGCGTTTTCTAAATAGAGACGATTTTTGGGTTAAATACACTGGTTTTAATATTTTCTCACGGTGTGTCCGACCAAAAATGGACTATAAAGACAAAGAAAGACTCTCTTTTTATCACCCCATTGTTTTTATTGATAATAAAATGAGACTATTAAATAATGAAATTTATCGCAACACTTGGCAGGAATTGTTTTCAACAATAATTGCATTAAGATTGCTGTAATCTGGAAAACAGTTATCGACATAACTAAATTACACTAAATGTTCCGACAGCTTGGGAAGTTATAGTGGCGCAGTCTGTTGGGCTATTATGTAATTATAGGACATTACCGGGCTGTCTGGCATATAAACTGTTATTAATAAGTGGTGAGCGAGAGTGAGTGGGTTGGTGAGTGCTCACCTAAGTAGTGCGTTATAGACTACTCTAGGAGCGATCATCATGGTAAAGAACCACTATTACATTGGGTTTTGGGTAGTTTATTGAGACGATTCTGATTCATTTCGAGGTTATGTTAGAGTCTACGCTTAAGATCTAAGCTTATCCTATATATTTAGAGGCTGTTTTTGAGTCCAAATCTCTCTGTATACAGGGTGTTTCAAAACTTCAGAATCAATCTAAGGCAAAGGTTGGTAACCTATGACAGGAAGTCAATACTTTATTGAAATAAATCTTAAAATAAATTCCATTTAGACAGATTACATATTTTTGGAGGATGTCTCGCTTGTAGAGGTTAAGGCTCGGCACAGGCATAAACAATATTTCTGAGCAGACCGCAGTGCTATAAGTGGCAGAAATATACACTAATAGCATTGATTTTGTGTGCGTTTCATCTTTTCATTAGCAATATAAGACAGCTTCGTAAAGGAGAAAACTAGAGGCCTTCAGACGTAACCCTGATTGTAAACGTACTGAAATACGCATGCTTGGGGGTGTGTATGAGTATTTGTATTAAACACAGCTTTCTCTTACACATTCAAAATTGACGGATATTTTATTTTTCTAGTATTCCTCCGCGAGCAACAAGTTGATGTGATAACCACCAGAGTGCAGACTAAACATTCGAGTAGGAACACAAATTCGGTGCTTACATGCTTCCACAATAAAGCAGTTTTGTCGTCATAAATTATCGAAATTTATTGAAATTACTTTATTTAAAAGGTAATTACACTGCGAATTTTGTTAGTTTTTTAAGTTTTTGATATTTGCATTATTGAATAAGAAAATAAATCGTAAACTTTGATTTTGAGTTAAGCCGAAGAACAAATTTAAATTTGTTTAAACAAATTTATAAAAGTAAAAGACATCTACATTCGGGGCTGTCTTCTCCTTTAAAATTAAATATTTAGAATAATTTTCTGATCTTTATTTCCCCAGTAATCTTGTTGTTACACGTTTAAAATTGCTCTTATGGGAATTAAAATTTAAGATACTGGCTGGGTCTGCCGAGCCTGTGTGTGTTTTTGGGGTGCAATTTACACAGAAAACTGTTTTGAACATAAGGTCTTCATAAAGTTACTTTATAATTGTTTTTGTTCAGAAATTTGTATAATGTGTTGAAATTTGCATATTACGATATTGTAGAAAATATGATTTGTCTCACAAAAAAGTCAATTAGAGACATCGAAATTAAAGGATAATTATCTAGAGGTGTATGGAAATCCTAACACTCCCTAAGATGTACAACTTGGAGTAATATTAAGTTGTCTGTTTCAAAGAGCAATACACCTCAAAACCGTGACTTTCATTCTTTGACAAAAGGAAAATGGAGACTTTACATGTGATCAGCATAGAGTGAACGTCTTAAAGACTCCCTGCCCAAGTCGTAACTGTCTTAGATAAAGGAATTCCAGAGTCTCTAAAAGTAAAGGAGACTTAAGGCTCGGCTCTCTTAATTCAAAACGGCGAAGTTGGGTACCAATTTCAATGTTAAATAACCTAAACATACCTTCACTATTAAGCATATTTTTGTGTTATTTTTGAAAAAAAACGAAAGCTGTATTTTTTTCTTAAAGTAAAATAGATTGTGGGTGTTGATTGCTAAAGTTTTTTGCAATATCTCTTTTTGCAACTGAGTAAAAAATTAATGAAGTTTACTATTTTTTACTATTTATATCATACGTTTATGAAAATAATAAAACAGTTTTTTGAAAATGTATTCAGCAACCAACATCCGTATATGACAGTACTTCTAAATGAAACCAAATTTTTAAATTTATTCCACGAATTAACGGAAAAAAGTGACTTATTCTGTAGCACTGCTCTTATGGGAATCAGATTTAATATGGCGGAGGACAGGGTAGCGCCCCCTTAAAACGTATTTTGTTGCTGAGGAGAGTGTATTCGGTGGATGAGTTCTGTTTGTAGATGTGAATTGATGTTTGCTGCTCTCACTATGTTGATTGTGTATAATTATGTATTATGAATATTATTTGCAGCAATATTTTTGTGGTTTTTATTACAACTTTGTAAAAAGATGTATTATTAGCGAATCTCCATTGAAAAGATAATCTATTGCAGTGACGCTTATGTTGAGAAATAATGTCCGAGTGGTCAATGAGCACCGTTCATGCTCCCTAGAACACGTTTTGTGGTGTCATAGTATGTATATATGTTTTCGCAATCTAACAGCCGCATTTTACGTCCGATTGTGTCCATATTTGGTACCCTCCTTTGTTTCAAAGTCGCTCGAACGAGTTTGTTAGACGAAAAATTCCAACAACCGGAAATATGTTTTTTGACAGGAAGTAAGAAATGTTTCAGATTTATCGTAATATAATGGAACTTTTTTAGGGTTATATCTAAAAAAATGAACGTAGGAGATTATTCTGGACATTTTGTTTTTTACACAACCTTAATTATAGCCCTTCTGGTTCCCCTAAATTGGTTAAAACGTAAAATACTGTAAAGAACCATAAACACCCATTTTGAAATGAGTAAACTAAATTGTTCTAAATTAATAATGGAAAACCGGTAACTGCCTAACATACAAATTTGCATTTAGACCTAAGTATAATTTAACTTTTAAAACCTAATTAATACAATTTTTAAATGGTCTTCTGATAGTAGTACGCTTAAACCAAACATATATACAGAACTAATACGTTTCCGAAAATCTTTTTTTTAACATCCTATAGATGTTTGTAATACACTTTCCATTCAAGGATAGGAATTGTATAATTATTTAGTAAATTGAATCAATTTGTGAAGTAAAATATCGTAATTAAAAAAAAATCGCAAAAATGTGTGTCTTAAAACAAGATCCCGTATCAGTACATAGCCTACATTAAGTATTTACGCACGTAGGCCTACCTAAGCCCAGACCAGGTAACCTCAGTCAGTCTACTTTGCCTAACATATGTCTACTACCCTCGTCAATCATCAATAATCCGTTTTTTCACTCTGGTGACATTTATTATTAATGAGCCAACTTTTTTGTTCCGGAACTATTTTAAGTCCCAGCGGAAGCTGGTTTCCCCTTCACGCCGAATTCTAATATCATAATTCAAACCAAGTTAGGCTTCATTATCCATTTGGCCAGGTTAGGTTAGGGTCAAAGCGAATGGAATCAACTTTCCTTTTAGTTTTGTGAGACGTTTTATCTTTTTTAAAAAAGAAAAAAATTAGTACAATTTTTATATTTTGTTCAACAAATTTAAATAGGTTAGTGTGAAACATTCCATCATCGTTAAATTTTAAGTAATTATCAGTCAAAACAAATAAGCTATTACAAAATCAAATAACTAAGGAAGGAACAGATAGACTCACTCGCCAAGCGTTACATACCGCCAGCAATTCTAAAAATGTTACTTAATAGATAACTATCTCTATCAACACATCATCACTTCATATCAACTCCGTACGTACGTGGAGTAACAATATAAGATAACAGCTGATTTCACCCACCATCCGTAATGCTTAAACACAACCTATCGTAGTTTATACTTTGGAGTTATGTTTACATTTTAAATGAATTATAATGTCTTGTGAAGTTGATCTTTTTTTAAATATGAGTTGTAGAACTAACGTAGGCTATAACACGTTATAAGATTTGCTTTGAAGTTAAAAATGAATATAAATACAACCTTTTATCATCAATATATTCATTTATACTAATTTAAAGAAGATTAGAGAACTTACTATGCAGGAATGGCAAATACGATGAGCTGGCGATATTAAAGGGAGATGGACAGCAAGTCTTATAAGAAATGTGCGAAATTGGACCGAACGAAAACACGGAGAAGTTAATTTCTACATCACTCAGTTTCTAACTGGGCACGGATACTTCCGGTACTATCTTCATAAGATGGGTAAAGTGAGTTCTATGAATTGCCGAACCTGCGAGAATAGAAGAGACGATGCTAGACACACTTTCTTCGAATGCGAACGATTCTCATACCAACGGCGAGATATCTACAACATGATTGGAGAATGTACGGTAGAAAACATAGTGGAAAAGATGATGTTGTCCAAATGCAACTGGGATAGTATCTCAAGGTACATTGAAGAGATTTTGGAGGAGGGAAGATGGAATGGAAGGTTGAATGGTTTTTTCCGGGGTAAGGAGGCTGCCCACCACCTTCAGTCCCCGGACAATGTCATAAAGATTTTTGTCCTTTTTTTCCTTCCTTAAATATAAAAAAAATTTAAAGAATACGATTATTAATTCAATTTATTATAATATTAATTACTTCTAAATCATTTGATATATCAATATGAAATAAAAAGCAATTAAAAATATAATATTTTTATCTTTATTTTGAAATATAAAATGTAGGCCTATTTAAATAAAACATTTTAACAAATAGGCCTACAGTTTTATAAAAACATATCTCAATTTTACATTTTAAATTAAAAAAAAATATTAAAACCATTATTTGATGTGGCAATATGAAGTAAAAACCAATTAAAACATAATGTTTCTATATTTCTTGATATGTAATAATATATTATGTAAGTAACACATTTTTCAAATAGGCCTACAGTAATCCTTATAATTGTACACATTTACCGAGTTAAAGACCCCTCAGCATAGTTACGTAGGCCTAGATAAAGTCTGTTGTTTTAAAATAGTATTTTTTAAATTATGCATTACTGATCTGTATCTAATTAATCTGCCTGTGATTTTCACGAGGCTTATTAGTAGTCAACATAACAATGGCTTAAATAAATTATTAATTTTAGGTCAATACCGGTGAGAAGCATATAGCCTGAATAAAAAATATTTGTTTTCCAAAAAAGTTCGGATTTGTTAATTTTCCTTCAAATAGGGCCTATACAAGTAGGCTATAACTAAAAATATTATTTCTTTAAAACTTTTAGCTCCAGTATTTGACGGTGGGTACCGAACTTTTTATGTTGTGAATATTGAAACATACGCGTGTTAGCATCCTTTACATAATATAATGAAAAACATAAAAGTTACGGACATTCAACAAAACTTCAGCTGCTTTTTTCGTAAGTACAGGGGTTTTTTGTGTTGAAACTGTTTCTCCATAACTTGTTCACAAAATTTACAATTCGCTATAGTTTTCCTGTTATGTATGTCTAATAAAAATCTAAATGTGAATATAATCCCAAATCCCCATAAAAAATTTACCTGAACATGATTCATGTTGGCCCCTCTACAAGTAGCTGAACATTTTCCCTCTAACTTCTATTTTCATACTTCAATCTCTGTTATATCTACAGCCAAAACTATGATAGCTAGAGCCTTAACATTTCAGGGAACCTTTTTAATTATCACTATGTAGGACTCCACTAACAATGGTTTTTGCAAAATATTGATTTTAAGGAAAACAAATTGTCAAAATACGGGAGTTTACTCTCAGCATTAAAGCAGACAAAACGGCTGATTTGATTTCAAAGCTAAGCAGCACAATTATTCTAGATGTGGCCTATACCGAACAACACAAGTTTGTTGAATGCATTTACATTCATTGACATGGCAACTAAGTTAGAAAATTTAGAATCAGTTAATAATTTTGTACAACGAAATTTGTTTGGTTAGGTAAACAAACAAAAACAAACACAAACAAAAAATAAACGAAAAAGCCTTACTATATTATAATTCAAATATCTGTTGTTACATATTACAAATAGAACGGGTGGTTTCGATCATAACCTCAACAATTTTTGTTTACGCCTGTACTGAAAACACACACACACGTTTCTTTAAAGCGTATTATTACCAAAGCAACCAAATTGGCAAGTTTAAAGTCAAGTAATTATACTTCACAATCATCTGTTTTTTTTAGGTTAGGTGATAGCAAACACAAAAAAAGGTCTTATTATATCATATTAAAATTAAAACTAAGGCCTATCACTATTAAAATGATGCTAAATTTATGTTTTATAAGGGCTATTTGAATAATTTAAATACTACATTGTATTATCATATTTTATAATTTGAAAATTGATACTCATCTATATAAAAATAAAAAATCTCTTGTAGTAATCAATCGTCATTCCCGTTAAAATATCATATAATACAATAATCTGTTTGCATTTGCTTCGTCGCGGAGATTGTGAGCAAAGCGAGTTAATATAGTTTCTTTTGCCCTCTAGTAAAAGTATATAGAAGTAAATGTACACGAATAAAAGCTTGGTTGGGATAAGCACAATTATCTAATAAGATTAACAAATTTAACTGGCTTTAATTTTATTCGGCTAAAAACCTCAATCTACAAGTTTTAGCACTTGGATCGTAGATGTTAGTTAGACTTCCTTCCAACTCTACTGCGATTCCTACTAAATATTTTATACTACAGTAGTTGAATAATACATGGATCAAGAAAAAGATTTTCTACCTGTCGAAGAAATATTGCTTTGCTGACTGCAGTAGTCGATTACCTTGTGTTTTATTAGGCTACATTTATCAATCTTATGTTTAGTCTTATTAATGTACCGTGCATCTTATGTTTAGTCGTATGTACGTACTGTGTATCTTATGGTTATTCTTATGTATGTACTGTGTACTTTATGTTTAGTCTTATGTATGTATTTTGTATATTATGTCTGTTCTTATGCATGTAACCTACTGTGTATCTTATGTTTAGTCTTATGTATGTATTGTGTACATTATGTCTAGTCTTATGCATGTACTGCGTACCTTATGTGCGTCTTATGTGTGTACTGTGTATCTTATGTTATTATTGTATATACTGTGTATCTTATGATTAGTCTTATGTATCCACTGCGTATCTTATGTTTAGACGTATGTATGTATTGTGTACCTTATGTTTAGGCTTACGTACAAGTGTACTGTGTACCTTATGGATATTCTTCTGTATCTACTGCGTTCTTATGTTTAGTCTTATGTATGCACTGCGTATCTAATGTTTAGTCTTATGTATGTACTGCGTATCTTATGTTTAGTCTTATGTATGTACTGCGTATCTTATGTTTAGTCTTATGTATGTACTGCGTATCTAATGTTTAGTGTTATGTATGTACTGCGTATCTTATGTTTAGTCTTATGTATGTACTGC
>JAGFPH010002065.1:124991-170182 GCA_018207615.1 Philaenus spumarius | reverse complement strand
CAACAAAAATGGCAGCTTAACGATAGTTGGTTTTAAACACGCCAAACTGATAATAATTTTAAGTAATGATAGAATGTGTAATAATTTTGCCAGTCCAAAGCCTAGATAAAGTGTGATGGGAATCAGAATATAGCCTATTTATTATATTAGTGCTAGACCCAACTCAGGTAGCTGGCTCCAAAATTGTAACGAGATGTCCGTGTAACCAACAGTTCGCCGCGGTATTCGTTTGAAGTAGGATCAATCTCAAATTTTCCAAATTTGAAGGTTTTCAAATTATTGGAGGGTGACATCTCCTACTCCCTTGGCGACGTCTCTGTCACCAGTGTTTTATTTATCTACTGGAATGGTTATTGTTTGTGGTTAGTTTAAATATATCTAGTAGGCCTATATTACTTGTTCATGAGTTGTGGTTATAATATAGTTTCGGTAATTCTGGACAAATAGTGAAGTAAAACCATTGGTGTGCGTGTTCAACTAGTACTTTTAAGGGTTGTTTATGTTGAAAATGCAGTTTTTAGATGATCTTCAAACGATCCCAATTTCATTACCTACTAAACTTTAGCTTGTACGCCCACTGGGCCGATAAAATCAAACTGACGAACAGAAGTCGAGCAACAATGCCTTTTGTTAAAGGAAACCGATCTTGACAGCTTTATCCACAGAAATCCTCCTCAAGTTATACTTTCTTTGCGTTGTTTATTTTTTCCCTTCGCTCTCTAGACATAAAAACAAACAACGTTTCCAGTAAGCTCATCTTACACAGAATACGCCAGACCTTGTAACTTGAAGACGGTTCAAGGGAGACTTTTGTTGTTTAGAACATGTTTGGTTCTGTTTGACAAAACAATTATTCTGCATATTTCCAGAGCTTTCACGTTTGTGCGTTATCATTCCACCTCGACTACGACCAAGAAACAGTCTTTGTTGTAAGGTTGGATTAAATGGAAATGTTTATTCCAGCTAAGCGCTGCAAGATACAGAAGGCGTTTGTTTGGTTAATGATTGTAATGGCTTTAACTTCGTCTCTGGTGAGTACTCTTCCTTGATGGTTTGTTAGTGTTGCTAGGAAGTTATGTTTCAACAAAAGGTGTTGATATTATTTAATTCAACACAGATCCTAGTGTTCTAATTTGTAATTTTGTCACAGTTAAGTTTTTTAATGAATTTATTTCTATAATTAGAATTTGAGCAAATTTTGCTGAGTTAGAAGTTTAAACTTATCCTTACAACTTTTGTCTCAAATTTTTACTAACTTGTGTCTCAAATAAAAATGAACTAATAAAATACTAATGGCAGTCATAAGACAAATTTCATGTAGATACCTGTTTTGGGTTTAAAATATATATTTTTTATTGGTGTAATGATATAAGTTAAATGAGTAGAATGGTTCTAAACCTTTTTCGTAAAAGAGAAGTGTTTCCATAACACCTAAGTTAGATAATAGAGGGCCTGGGCGAAGTGGAACCTCATTACCCCCCAGTCACAATTCTTAGTTTAACATTACAAGAGTCAACAATTTGCCCAATTTTAGTAAAATATACTTAATGAATTGTCAGTACCCTGATGGTCCTCATAAGGCAATTTTATCATACATAATCTTTATTTATAATACCCTTTATGAATTATATGATACCATTATTTCACAAATGTTTTTATCTATATAATAAGCGGCTTGGTCATAACTGACTGACTGACATAGAATAAAATGCAAAGCAAAAACTACTTAGATAAAAATACGAAAATCTACAGGTAAATTCTTATGGTGTTTTAAACGCACACTAAAAAAGGATTTTGCAAAAAAATTTTTTAAGCTTAAAATAGTAAAAATTCGGGGTTCTCTCACAGCCCTATAACAGATAAAACAGCTGATTTGGATCAAAACTTAGCAACACATGTTTATTGAATGCGTTTTCATTCATTAAAATAGCAACCAAATTTAGAATCAGTTTATTATTCCTAACAACCAACTGTTTTTTTAGGTTGGGTTAGCAAAATAATAGCAATCAAAAGAAAAACCAATAATTCAAACTGTATAATAATTTAATTAAAACATGTGTTGTTATATATTATTACAAATACAACAGCTGATATGGATAAAACACTTAACATAATTTTAGGTTAGGCCTGTACTGAACCAAAACACGTTTGTTGAAAGCATTTACATTTATTACCATACCAACAAACATGGTAAATTTAGAATCAGGTAATTAGTCTTCCCAGTGAATTTTTTTTTACATAGATCAGATAAAACCAAACACAAACAAAAATCAACGAAAAAGGCTTACTATATTACAAGTCAAATATCTGGTGTTACATATTAATTGTTTTTTCTTTAGTTGGTAATATAAATTTGTTTGAAATGATGATTATTGATTATATAAATATTAATGGAGAAATTACAACTCATGCCGTAATACGAGTTATTGGGGATGGTGCGTGTCTATTTCGATGTCTGTCGAATGTATAGGTGACCTTTATTCCCACCGTTCTACTTAGATTCAAGAATTAATCATCATTTCAATGAAAATATCAGAGTATGCAATAATCTGTTTGCATTGGCTCCGCCATGATTCGCTACGGGATTTGTGAGCGAAGCAAGCAGAGACGGAGCCCCTAGATTGTTCGCCAACAGCTGATTCATATTAATGGTAATATCAAAATACAACATCGTGATCAATAACATCAAACTGTGAAATAAAATCAACAGATAGGAAGTAAATACACTATTTAAACTTAATGTATTAATTACATTAATAATCAGCTTCATTGTTCTGTAACTAGTAAAGTCTCAAACGTAAATAATAATGCAGCATTACGATTACTGTTAGTCACAAACATTCGTGCAAAGTCGGTTGTTTCCGCTACTCCCGAGTCCGCAAGATCCAGGTGCTAACTCGCAAAGCGAACGAAGGCTTGAGGCTTCGGATCAAACAAATTCTACTAACATATTTCCTAGCGGCAGCTATTCGGCGCCTTCGTAGATCAATTTCCCAAATAGTTGGTTGAAACCCTAAAACACTTAAACTTAATTTTGGAAATTTGCTTAACTCAAGTCAACGGTTCAACTGCGTGATAGAATTATTTTTATTGCACGGCTCCTAACCAGCCATAAGTGAAGAATTTAAGAATATGTTTTGTATAGTGTGTAAATACTATGTGATTATAATATATATGTTTGAATCGGGACCGTGAGTGACGCCAAACCCCTCTTAATTGGTGCAGCTAGTCTACACCTCCCGTACGGGGTTAATTATAAATAAACTAGCTGAATATCCGTGCTTTGCTACGGGGATTTTTTTGCATCACTATGTTACATA
Source organism: Philaenus spumarius (assembly GCA_018207615.1). Classification (NCBI taxonomy): domain Eukaryota; kingdom Metazoa; phylum Arthropoda; class Insecta; order Hemiptera; family Aphrophoridae; genus Philaenus; species Philaenus spumarius. The sequence goes on along the minus strand of JAGFPH010002065.1, from coordinate 166,862 downwards.
AATTGTAATATATCTCTCTCATTTTCTTTCATCTTTTATTTCACGAAAGTGAATTATTACATCATCAATCGCCTTCGACACGGTATGTGGGCTGGATTACTTTAAATAAATAAATAATTAAGAATTCAGAGTGAAGAGCGTCTTCTTTTTCAACTGCTAATTACACAGCCTGGTAAATCACAGTCTTAGCTGTATGTTGCAGATCGCCCAGATAAGTCTTTAATATGCGAATGCAAGATCAGGATAGATTTGATCATCTCAAGTCTTTAAATGTTTTCTTAAAATTAATATGTGAAAAATGTCAGCTCTATAACTTGAAGGAAAGAATACCAAAATTAATATTTATTGTTTTTAGGGGTTTTTATCACATTTTCGCCCTTAGCAGCATGTAACAAAATTTAAAACTGGTTTACTTTTTATATGTGATTTCAAGAAATAAATGTATACAATTTCAGCTTTCTCGATTTAAAGAATGTATAACAAACAATATTTATAGTTCTAGAGGTTGTTTCAACCCTTTAAGACAAAATATTATAAAATCCTTCCTATGAATGTAAAAATTTCAGCTTTCTAGATTTAAGGAAAATAAACAAACAATATTTATTTTATTAGGGGTTGTTTCAAACCTTAAATGCCAAAACTTTTAAAATCTTTTCTTAATGCACCTCAATATGTGTACCAAATTTCCCGTTCCTAATCGGTATTCTATTATTATTTGGTAGTTTTAGGGTTTTTTTACTATATTTCCACCCCTTAGCAGAACGTGACAAAATTTAAAACTGGGTTATATTTTTATGTGTCTTGTAAGAAATAAATGTACAAAATATCAGCTCTATAAATTTAAGGAACGTATAAAAATGTATATTTATTGTTTTTAGGGGTTGTTATCACATCTTCACCTTTTAGCAGCACGTATAACGAAATTTAAAACAGGTTTAAATTTTATATGTGTTTTCAAGATATAAATGTACAAAAATTCAACTTTATAGTTGAAAGAAACAATAACAAACATTATTTATTGTTTTAGGGGTTGTTTCAACTCATAAAGGGCAAAAATCCTTCCTTAGTGCGCCTCTAGGACAGCGCATATGAGGAATATGTGTACCAAATTTCACGTTCCTAGGTGGTATTCAATTATTAATATTTTTGTTTTAGGGCTTGTTACTACATTCCCACCCCTTAATAAAACGTGAAAAAATTTAAAACTGGTTTAATTTTGTCTATGTATCTTGTAGGAAATTAATTTACAAATTAATTATCATCTCTCTAGCTTGGAAAGTATAAAATTTATATTTATTTTTTAATGTGTTGATCTCAGATTTTTACCCCTATCAGCACGTAACGAAATGTAAAACTGGTTTATTATTTATGTGTATCTTGAAAGAAAAAAATGTACAAAATGTCAGCTTTCTAGCTTTAAGGAAAGTATAACAATCATTTTTTAATACGCCTGTAGCGCCTATTGGTAGCAATACGTGTACCAAATTTCGCTTTCGTAGGTGGTAGGGTTTTTGAGATATATAACAAACAATATTTACGGTTTTAGGGGTTGTTTTAACCCTTAAAGGCCACATATTTTTAAATCCTTTCTTAGTGCCCCTCTAGGGCATATGAGCAATATGTGTACCAAATTTAACGTTCCTAGGTGGTATGGTTCCTAGGAGATACTGTGATCAGTCAGTGAGTGAGTGAGTGAATGATTTTTGGATTTTATATATATATACTAGCTGGCCCGATCCGGCTTTGCACGAATAGACAAGTCAAAGTTAAATGCATATTAACAAAAAATATGTGTCAATAAATATATTATACCTACTATGCATTTCTTATTGGGATTTTTAGTAACTTTGACACCTAAATCCCCCTAAAAATTATAAGTTTTTGAAAACCTTTCTTAGCGAGCTCCTAGGGCCCTAGAGGAAGATATATACCAAATCTTATTCTAATCCGTTCGGTGGTTTTTTTTTAGAAACTTTGACCTCTACAAACACCCCTAAAATTTCGATTTTTTTGAAAACCTTTCTTAGCGAGCACCTACGGCACTAGAGTAAGCTACATACCAAACTTCATTTCAATCCGTTTGGTAGTTTTGGAGAAATCGTGATTTAGGAACTTTGAACCCCAAAACCCCCTAAAATATAGATTTTTTTGAAAACGTTTCTTACCGAGCACCTGTGGCCCTAGAGGAAGCTACGAACCAAATTTCGTTCCAATCCGTTTAGTAGTTTTTGAGAAATCGTGATGAGTCAGTGAGTGAGTGGTATTAGGCTTTTATATAGATAGATTAAATGTATTATTATTATTATGCAGCAGCCAGGCGAGGCTTCCCGGAACAGCTGATCTTACAGACAAAATCCCGTAAGAAGTTACTAACTTTAAAAAACGTAATTTTGAAAAATACTTATTAATTTTACTAAATTAGACAAAACTAAATTAGAAAAAATATAATAGAAAATAACTTGTAATATGATGTATTATAAATAGTGAATTGCGATGTTTAACCATAGATTAATGGTTTTAGAAACGAGGAAAGTAAACCACGTTCAATTAGTAAGTTATCTTTTCTGCATCCACTCGACTGCAACTTTTCTGAGCGGTATAGTAAATAGTAAGTAAACAGAATTTCAAATATTTAAATTCACAAAATTCAAAACACTTAGCCAGATTAAATCAAATTAAATGTAATGATAAGCAATAAGAGCAAGAAAGTAAAATATTTAAACGATTTAAATTGTTTACATTTTGTTATAGGTGTGTGAATGTGATGGTAAAAGTCGTAAAGAAACATCCTGCGATTCACAAACAACCACGACGCCATTGCAGCCGTCACAAGTAATGGTGAGTAAAATGCAATCTTCATTAGCTGCTATGTTACTATAGGCGAGGCCCTTGCTTCCCTCACACTATTTAATTTAAGGCAGATTCACTCTGTCCTAGGCCTAACCTAAAATTATCTACACCAAACGATATTTATTCAGGTGTTGTTCAAAATCAGCTAACGCTAACAGTTATTTTATTGCTGTGGTAATTAAAGTAAAAATATGCGTCTTAAGCTAATATATATATATAACTATTTAATAATAAACTAAACTCCCGATTTTGCGCTGAATGGAGTGGCTCAGCAACCGCAGATGCTTTTAACATGTTGCATTTACAGATGAACATATATGTGAAGAAGCGGGTCGTGCAGGCAGGCGCTTGTGTGTGGAAGGGAGGAGAGGTATGCTATGTGTGGTGGGGTGGGGGACACGACTGCTGCCAGTACTCTATTACCCAGTCTGCTTTTTACGGCCGGATCGTGGCGCATGGCTTACTGTGTCACTGATTTCCTACTAGTAGAACAACTCGGATGCACATCCATTTTTGTTTGTACACCACAAACAGTGTAAAAATAAGTAATTGTTTCCTTATGAGACAAATAAACACGGGGCTTCAACAGTATAATGTTTTTAGGAACGGTAGTGTACTAGACAACGAGAAGAACATCTGTCACCGACTGACTCTCTACACTGACATACACGCTGTTAGCGCATGCGCATGGCCGTCCCTGCTTCTGCGCATACAGCCAGCCGCTTCATCACATATATTTCCATCTGTACATTTAAATGGCAATACGTACAGTTACTTATAATAGCTGACCCGTGCGAAGCATTCGCATTCTAACTTACTTAAATCCCACTTAATTAAAGTACACACCGTATATTTAGTATCGTATAGTGCGTATACTATACGATACTAAATATACAATTAATTAAAAATAGCAATGTAGTGGCGAAACGGCAGCTCTCCAGCTGGGTATTGTTATCATCAGTGTTGCCAACGCAAGGAAAATATCACTACAACTTACTTGATCTTACATCACTGTTACTTTCGGATTCTTTATTTCTTTTTTTTGTATTTTTTCGTATAATTGTATTTTGTATATTTTTCCGGTGTAGCGGTTAAGGGAAGCTTTAAAATGATGCCTCATTCATGTAATTGGATGATGTATTAAGGAAGTTATGGCGTACCGACAAAAAAATGGCCTTGAGAAATAATATATGTGATTATAAACAATTATTTCATTTTGTTACTTCAAAATAAATTTCGGTTAATTGGCTAGCTTACTTTGTTAGCCTCATTTATTGCTTTACCTACTAGCGTATTTCCATAGGAAAGATGAGTTGTTTCGGTTACTCTTATGGTGAGACCTAAGATCGGGAGTAGTCAATGAGCACCGATCATAGTCCTCAGAATAAGTTTATGGTGTCTTTAAAAAATGTATATACAAGAGTATAGTTTTTGCACTCTAAATGCCACATTTTAAGTCAGATTTGGTCCAAATTTGGTACACACGTTGTTTTGATGAGTCGCTCGGACGAGTTAGTTAGTCAAAACAATTTAGCAACAGGAAGCAAGTGTTTTTGACACGAAGTATAGATAGTTAGGTAATAGTCTTTATTTCGGGCGTGGTAAGGATTATCAGTTCCTCTCTTACACTTAACCTATCACTTATTTGAAAACAAATATACGAGATTATTCTGCACATTATGTTTTTACATGACTTTATAGACCGTCTGGTTCCCTCAAAATCGGCCAAAACGTAAAATACTATAAAAGTACAATAAAACACAAGTTTGTCCGCTGCGAGCTAAGCGAAGCAATCCATAATCCTAGGTCGCAAGGTAGAGGTGAAAACTCTCTGAGCGAGTTTTTCCGCTTCCAGAGAAACGAAGCAGCGCGCGAGCCGGTGTTTGAGGCTGAGGTGCAAACAAATCCCATTAATATACTTCTTACCAATCAGCAAATATTTGGTAAAAACCTTTAAACACATACATTTAATTTTGGAACTCACGTCAATGGCTAAGCTGCGTGATCGAATTATTTACATTTAGAGTAGTTTTGAAACATAAAATGATCTATCAATATAAATGTAATTTAAATCTTAAAAATTTCTCCTTAAAATTAGAAGACCCCGACTTTTTAGAAATAACAATACAACCAACTTATTATACATATATATTTATATGTATATATATTATTCATGATTTAAAATAATATAATTTTATTCTGTTACATCTCTAATAAATTAACTTTAGACACAATAAGCATAAATATTAAATATATTTTCCAAAAGTACAAAAATAATTTTATGATTTTGACTATTGCCTACAAATTACTAGAACGAGTCAATATTGCAGGGCGTTGCAGAACTTACTGAGGAACCTGATGGGCGGTCATCACTCGACCGTCAAGTAAACTACGAGTTGATGGAATTTCCTAAATTATTTGGTAATGTATCCGTCGCTGATATCGCCAAAATTGATCCTCAAGAGAACTCGGGGCTGTTGGAGCTGCTAAATATTGTATGTAGTATTTTATCAGACAAGAATACGACTGCAAAAGATGCTGAAGAAAAATATGTGCTTACGGAATCACTAAAATATTTATTTCCTATTATCTGTTTTGGTGAAGATATGGAATCAACTTTGGATTTTCTGCAAAACTCTAGGGTGGATTATTCAAACGAGGGACTAAATAAATTTACAGCGCGGTCAAATTACGACCATGAAGAAAATTATCAGTTGATAGAGAAAGTAAAACATTTGTTAGATCTGGAACTTAAGAAAGAATCTTCTGACAAGGTGGATGATTTGCTAGAATATATATGTGAGAATTTGTTTGACGGATCAGTATCTAAGGCGTCTACCGTACGGCAATCCACAGACAATGAACAAAACTGCATCCTATTGGAAAATTTAAAATATATATGTAGTACTTTATCTGATGGTGGATCTGCACGCAAAGTCGATGACCCGCATAAATGCAGATTGTTGGAATTACTTAAGTATATATTTAATCAATTAGCTGATGAAAAAATTACAGAAAAATCTGATTTGGTGGCATCTCTTGATCCCAAGGAAAACTGCAATTTGTTGGTATTACTTAAATACTTATATCAAAGTTTGTCAGACAGGAAAATGTATAACAAATCTAAAAGGTCATGCACAGATGGTCACGACAACTGTAAGTCGAAAGAGTTACTAAAATATATATGTTCAAATTTATTTGAAAAAGAAAGTGAGCAATTTAATCCAACATTCAGTGATCTTAACGGAGTTCAAAAGTTACTGAAATTTATAAAACAAGTACTGAACAATTTATTAGATGGCAAACTTAATGAAGGATCATTCGTTTCTTCCATCATAGACCCTGAAGAAGAAATTTCTAATTTACCTGGCATTGTTACCACTGATTATGTTTCCATGTCTGTTTTCGATAATGAAGATTTGAGTATTACTTCATCAGATAGTGATTTTACCATGACAGAAGCTTCAACATATTCTTTTGATCCTCAATTCATACTTAATGTGTCCTTAGGTGATGTTGTGTTGGAATCTTCCGATTCTCAAGACACGAGTACTAGTTCATATTCCGATAGTGGTTTAACCACGGCTGATGCTTCAACTTCTTCTTTTGATCCTCAATACATACTACAATTAAATGCATCTTTAGGTAATGTTGTATTGGAATCTTCCGATCCTGAACATAGCCGTGCTACCACGACATATGCTTCGATCTCTTCTCCCGACCATGAAGACTTTATCACGTCATTGACTTCAACGTCTTCTTCCAATAACAAAGACAGCAGTTTTAATGAAGCTCACAGTGTTATAACAGATTCTGCTTTGATACTATCAGATCCTGATGATTTAATCGACCCGTCAGAATACTGCAATTCGTCTTATTCTTTGTCAATAGATGGTCTGTTAGCACAACACGTCGGATTGACTAAAGACTTAGAATTAATTTTACCATATACATTGAATGGATCTCTCGAAGATTTTGTGGAAATGGCTACAGCTAGAATAAATGAAGTCTTCAAAATGGATGAAGGTCATCAAATGCTTCAAATTCCAGCTTTCGATTTAACCAGACGAATGCTAGTGTATAAAAAGTTATTGATTGTAAGTAGCAATATTAATTTAAATACAATAAATATACGTGGTGCATTGACGTCACCATGTAAAACCAACAGCTTGAATAAAATAACGATACATTATCAGTAGCAATGGTTTGGTTGTTCAAATGAAATATCCAAGCCATGATCGAATTGGTTTAGTAATTAAAAACTAAGACAGGTGTGCCTGTGTAAATAAATGAATGATTTAGTATGAAACATAATTAATTTTATTTACATTGTATACAATGGTTAACAATATTTCAAATTGAGCTTAGTGGCGGAAATGACCGACTATTCAAGGCTGTTTGCGAATACCAGTAATATAATTTTATATGTATTGTTGTATTATTATTTATGTTTGAGATTTTTTTACTAATTAATTAAAGGATGATGAAGGTGTTATTTATTTTTAAATTCATCCTAATATGAAGTTGAACTCGTATTTACATTTTATCTGTCTTTTTTATTTCGTTTTTGAGAATATTTATTTCATAATCATATTAAGATCCAACAGTTGTGTTTTTATATCACCATTAATATTTAACGGCTGTCAGAGAAGTACTTTCCAAAATTTCACTTTGAGTGCCTAGAGAATGGTTCGATTCGCTCAGCTCCAATTAAAAAACAAATATAACACATAAAACGATCTGTTCGAGGAAAAACCATGGTATTCAGTTTGTTAGTAGTTTTTTTAGGCACGATTGAAGGTTGGGTTTGGGTACATTTTGAACGTTTCAATTTGTAAGTTTTGTAAATTTTCTCCTCACATTTCTGTCTTTGTTCTCATGCCGTATAACCTGATTTGAAGTCGACCTTCATTCTGAAAACTTGAACTTAGTAAATTGTCGAAATTGCATTTAAAGTTTTATCCCCACAAAGATTTTATATTTTCAACAAAGCTGTTTCTTCTTCGTAAACCATTGGTCATATTAATATTAATTTTAAACTGCTTTCAATGTTACACTGTTGAATTTCTTCTTTCTTATGCATCTCTTGAGGAAAATACAAGAACATATTTTCTAGGTTAAACATTTACTAATGTTTTAGATAGTTGAATCATTTCAGGCTTTTAATTAGGGTTACCGAGAATAAGGCTGTGGCTAAAGTGGCCTGGGAGAAAGAACTTGACTATACTTTCAATCTGGTTATTTTTTATGGATCGACACCTTCTGAATAGAGGTGTGTTTTCCAAATTTATACTTTTGTGGGCATTAAATAGTTTTTCGAGTTTGTCGAACTGCTGCAACCAATTTAAGCGCACCACCGAAACGATGATTTAGAAGGCCACTATTCAGTGTTTGCATACATTAGGTGAGTTCTTCATGTCTTGTGGAGTTATATCTAAACACATGTTCATGTCAACCTTGGTGCCTTCTCCTTGCATACTAGCTGTAATTCAAGATGAATGTGTACAAAACTGTCACACTTGAACTGAAATGGCCCAACAAATACGAAACATGAAGCGTAATGTTACGGCGTAAATAAAAAAAAAAAAAAATTGCAGTACTAGCTTTTGTACCAATCTTCGTCCATGTAAAAATAAGATCAATTTAACAAAAAAGACAGTTACGCTTTCCTCTGACATTTTGTACAGAGTGACATTGCTTATAAGTCTTCTAATATACGTTTTTAGTATGAAAAGTTATTTATATTTTGTTGAGACATAGCAAGGAAGGGTGAAAAGCATGAAACCCGTTTAATATTTTGAAAATGAAGGAAAATGTTTAAAATAAAAGGATAATAAGGATAAGGAAAGGAAATATACAGAGTGTTCATAAGTCCCTTTAACCCATCTCATTATTTTTGTTACTGAAAATTAAGTTACGAAAATTTTTATATAACTTGGGTTGCATAACAGCACAATTAAAAAAAAATACTTATTTCTGACCACTCACTTATGATATTTGGGAGCATCGGAGTTAACAATTTCAAATGGCGCAAACTAGAGTTTATTATCTTTCTTCGTATTAAAGTAATTAACAGTCAAAGTTCTGGAAAATTATATTTTTACTATAAAATTAAAGCAGGTTATTAATTTGTTAATATTAATAATAACTAGGTTGTTGAGGGTATAATTTAAAAAAAGTTTATTTCGTCAATGATTGTATAACTAGATTCAAAAAATTCAAATACAATCTAAAAATTTTAACAAGACAGAAATCATTTTTAGTTACATTTGAAAGAAATGATAAAGCACAATTTTCCTGAACTTTGATTGTCTATTACTTTTAATGAAACAAGATACTGAGCTTTAGTTTCGCAATTATGTTTATCTTTTAATAACCTTTTCAATCGTGTATATGACCTATCTTTACATTTGCAATTGTTAACCTAATTACATCCCTAAGCCCCCAATAATATCATAAGGGTCAGATATGTAAAAAAGATATATACCAAGTTTAAAAAAAACGATTTTCAAGAAAAAATTAAGGGAGTTAAATGTTTTTTTTCAACGCCCGGTATATATTTGTAGTATAAATACGCACAACATCCCAAGCCAGAAATGAATTAACTAATCGTCTTCTGTCAGCGAGCTAACCACCGTTTGCTTTACTTCCGGCCTCATACCTATAAACAGAGATATGAAACAAAACCTGGTCTCTAGCAGGAAACACATTACTATACATTGTTAATATCACTGAAAAGTGCAGATTCAAAAGTCAATTTTCTATAAAAAATTTCAACTTACTTTAATGTGGACTTTCCTTAAGTAAATTTTTAAGTTCTTAAGCTTTATTTTATATTTTAGGTTGTTATTTTACTTTATACTTTCTTGTGAAGTTATGTTAGTATCTTCTTATTTTGTATGTATATATCAGGGAATTACAATACAAAAATAAAATTTGTTTTCCTATAAAAATTGAATAAAAATTTAAATTAAACTTCCTATAGATCGTCAAATAGTTAAATATACTATAAAAATGCAAGACAGTATAATACCTGACAAAACAGGGTTCAAAGTTTTACCGTAGAACAAAAAACGTGCTTATAAGTTTCCGCCCAGCACGTATGTTCCATCCCCGTGCTACGTAATTTTCCTATGCACAGATGTTCGCATTAATACCTTTCTTTTATCTTCTTTTTCCGCAGGGATGTACTCCGGCAGGATACAGTTGCAGTGTTCCACATCAACAACCGTGCCACAAGCCTTACCAGTTGGGAATGCCGATGATGCCGTGGTGTCAGCCTGTAAGTATTATATTATTTTGAAATGTGTAGATGATTTTTCTGAACGATTCAAATGTTGTAATAATACAGATATTGTTTTTTTAAGTTTGAGAGGGCATTTAAAAGATTGTTTGTCAAATGAAACCCGTTAGCGTTCATAATTTTATTCCTCACACCTCTATAAACATTGCTTGTAAACACATTAAACATTACGTACACAGAACACCCCTCCGCATCATGCAGCTCCTTAACCTTCATTTCGTTCTTGTACTATATACCTTTTCCAGGCCACATCTCCTCACTGCTGTTAAATTTTATAAAACAGACTTTTCGCCATATTTTTATATCGTTTACCACTAACCATTAGTACATTTTTTTCTAAAAGTAAAAATAAAATATAGAACACAGTTTTCACAAAAATCCGTTAATTTGTCAAACTCGTTTCGACGACAAAGTCGTCATCTTCAGTGACACATGGGCTACAACTAAATTATAACTGATTTTATAATTTTATAATTATAACTGTCGGTTATAATTTAGTTGTAGCTCATGTGTCACTGAAGATAACGAATTTGTCGTTGAAACGCATTTGACACATAACACACATGTTTTTGTGAGAATTTATTGTGTACTGGATTTTATTTTTACTTTTAGAAATAATATTTCTCACGACTCAAGCTCGATTATATTAATTAGTAAATTTGAAGACTATTTGTTATTATTATGTTTTTACAAAAAGTAATGTAACAATGCAATGCCTATATGATTTATATTATATCTTTACTAATGTTTTGGTGCCACAGAAATTGTATTTTCATTTTTTACACATTTATAATTAATTATAGGGAAGTAATACTGATGATATATATTTTAAAAAAGGTGACAAACAAGTCATTGTAAAACAAAATGAAAAAGTACAATGTAAATGACTTTAAAAATATAATTTTATCAGTTTATTAAAAGATTAGCACACATTGAATGTTAATTTTTAAGCAAGGCGAAGCAATATAAGGTTAAAAGTTACGCTGTCACTAAGAATTCGTCATCACGACGAAGATTTGTTCATTAACTCACAATAATGGAAGGTCAGCGCAAAAATATCACTATATCATTTCACGGCCAAGGTCAAACTGAAACTATAGGAAAGGGAGCATCTTTATTTCTCTTGTAGACAAAGATATTTTAGTTTTTGCACCCCCATCGTAAAATTTACGAATGGTTAGTGGTCTAGGGTTTAAAATTGCGGTAAGTAAATCTTCTGAATGTGTTTCTATAAAAAACTAAGGAGTCAATGCAAGTTAGGATAGGTTAGATCCGGTAGGGTTTGTTAACTAATTTTAAATGAGAACATTTTGCCATTGATGATTAATTGCGTGATTGCAAATTTTAAAACCTATAATAATTTGTCACCACACCAAAAAATATAAAATATATGACAATTAATATAAAGTAAATCGGTTTGACAATCAGATAAAACTTGACCTCATTTAGTGTAAGTACAAATAGTGTACATTCTCTGAGCAGTAACTATTAATACACATTCGATTTACAGATGGCGCCTTCGTATCCACCCTCCGGGATACCTCCGTCGTACTACGTACAATCGGTAACAATCGGTAAAAGCAAAGATGATTCAAAATGCGACGATGATAAAACTGAAACGTGTAGCAAGAAGAAAGCGAAACCAAGACAAGAAGATCCAGAAAGTGGATCGGAAGAAGAATGCGACTACGAGTGTGATGATCCTCAATCATCAAGGTATGGCAGAAATAACAGAAGAAGAACTTCGGGGCATTCAAGATCCGAGGGTAACTTTGACCCTGGGGTACAATATAGGTCTGGGGACAGTTATGACAATAGTCAACAGTTCAGATCGAGGGATAATTCTGATCCTAGCCAATACAGGTCTGCAGATGCTTTCGATCCTACGCAACAATCGAGAGTAAGTAATTTCGACCCAGCCGAGCAATCTAGGTCTGGAGGTAGTTTTGGGAATAGTGATAGTTCCAGATCAGGGGGCAGTTATGATCCAGAGGTACAAACTAGGTTACGGGGAAACTATGATTCCAGCACCCAAGGTAGATCAGCAGGGGCTAACTATGACCCCAGCACGCAAAGCAGACCCGGTGGGAATTACGAATCCGGTGGCCAAAGTAGATCTGGAGGAAATTTTGAGTCTAGCGGACAAAACAGTAGGTCAGGAGGTAGTTTTGATCCTAGCGAACAATCCAGATCCGAGAGCAGTTTTTACGATCCGAGTGCGAAGACCAGATCCAGAAGCAGGTACGGAAATAAAAGAACAAGAGGTTCAAAAGCGGCTGGAAGTATTGAATCTGGAGATGAAGAAGATTACGAGTCCAGCGAAGAGTATTACGAACCTCCTAAACGCAGGAGGTGCTGTAAGAAGAAGGGCAAATCTAAGGGTAAGGAATATAAAGAAGTTTCTGAGGAACCGTGTTGCAGAAGTTGTAAGAAACGTAAGTCTTTGAGTTAGATTTTACCATCGACCTGGACTGTAAGAAATTTATATTTGTAAAGAAAATTAACACTTGTACATATTAAGTTAAGTTTAGTGAAGCTTTATTAAGTTATTATAAAAAAAATGTAATACAAAATGTAATTAAATAAGTTTGTTTTCTTAAAATTGATTAATATTTCCCCAAAATGTTCTTAAACGACAGACGATGCAACGAGAATGAAGCAGAGATGAAGAAACATATAATTATATGATATTATAACATTTAATGATCGCTTATTACGTTTTACTAAAATTTAAAGGAAATCGTTTAAAGTTCAACTTTCTTAAAAAAATACCCAAAAAACTAAAAAATTTAAGTAATAAACTTGTGACATTGATAAAAAAATTTAATTTTGTGTTAAAATTTTCAAAGAGCAAGTTATTTAGTAAAATGAAACTTCAACTCTTATTAACTCAAAAACGTTTTGAAGACTGTTAGTGATCCATACCCTTATGATAACCATATTCAACTGTGATAATCACATAAAATATAAAACATACATTCCCGAAGATGACGAAATTTTTGTGTGAAACGCGTTTGAGAAAATAAAAGTATCATTTATAAGAATGACATATGTTGTTTCAGTTTCATTCTTTAAAGTTTTTTTAAAATAACCCAAGCAAGTAAAATTTAATATATTTAACTTAGTAACGACCTGTCGTACAATCCTTGTTTTTCGTCGGACGTTACGACTATTTTATTCAGTCATTTTCAAATTTCCAGCTGTTTGAACACTGGGATCTTTGTCACCATTAAAAATTTGAACACAAATACATACATAAAACACTTAAATGCACACTACATCATATAAAGTTAAAATTACATTAGACCGCTGCAAAAGGTATTCGGCACAAGTTTCCGTGTTCAGTTCAGACTCGCACTCTGATATAAAAATGTATATCTACCAGTTAAAAGAATGTTGTTCTACTTGCGATTATGGTTTCTTACCTTTAGGTTATGTTTTCGTCATGTATGTAAACCATGGCCTAGAAATTCCTTTGTTTCCATCTTTTGTAAAATTGTAGGCCTTTCAATGGATAAAAGTAAAGATTTTTTTGCTTAAAGGCAAATCCCCTTTGAAAATCTAAATATCAAATATAATTAAAATTACTAAAAGTCAATAGCAGAAGAAATACAACTAAATCTTAAAAAGAATTACTTAGAAGAAGAAAACAGTAAGCAACATTAAGACTATGGTCTCTAAATCCAAAACGACGAAGTTGGCTACCAATTTCAATGTTAAAATAACCTAACCATACTTTCACTTAAGCATATTTTTGTGTTATTTTCTTCAAAAAACTAAAGCTGTATTTTTTCTCTTAAAGTAAAATTGTGGGTGTTGATTGCAGGTTTTTTGCAATATATGTTTTTGCAACTGATTAAACAATTAATTCATTTTACTATTTGTATCATACGTTTATGAAAACAATAAAACGGATTTTGTAAATGTATTCAGCAATCAACATTCGCAAATGACAGTACATCAAAATGAAACCAAATTTTTAAATTTATCCACGAATTAACAGAAAAAATGACTTATTATGTAGCATTACTCTTATGGGAATCAGATTCAATATGGTGGACAGGGTATCCTCCCCTTAACTTAAAACTAAATAATAAATACAAACATTGGAGTATATTAAAACCAATATTAAAAGAGTAGAACATAACAAAACCATAACAAACAAAACATCACAACAGGATACAAAATAAAGTGAAATGTATTTATTAGTTAAATTTTATTTTATTCATAAAAGTAATACAATTTCACAGAAAAGGACGTTTTTGTAAGTTGCAATGCAAGTTGTAGCTTAAAAGCTGCCTCCACGCCAAATGCTTCAATATATAGCGCTATACTATAAATATAGGCTATAATGTTTCCGCTATATCACACCAAACCAAAAGCTATAATATATAGTTTAGTTGCTATGGAAATGCTATAAAAGTTAATTAATTCAGCATGTGTTGTTCTCTTGATAAAAAATGTTTATATTTATCTTTTTAAATTAAACATTATACAATTTTGTATTTTATTAACAATACCCTATGAAACAAAATCACCGATAGCTCACCATTTTTATTTAAATTCTTATGAGTGCAACAAATCTTCTGTGCTTTGTTCGACTCAGAAAGTTTGGTCTCAAGATTAAGGCTCTTCTTTTCCTTGAAGAAAACTCCCGAGTGTGCCGTATGATTTCAATACGAAAGGTCTGACTAATGCCGCAAAATCGTTGAAACATGCATTTGTAATAACGTGTTTCGGATTCTATTTATAAATTAATAATCTGGGAAACTACTTTAAGTTATAAAGAAGGCTTTATATTTTTTACGTGTTAGCTTAAAGTATGGAAATTATTGCTAAAACTCCCAAAAAAAGCGTTAAAAGTAATAGATTTTTACTCAGTTAAACTGTTGATTAGAATGAGTTGCCGTGGATTCTTTCAATTATGAGATATAAGACAAAGGCACAAAGCCTTTAAGAGCAATTTAAGATGTTTCACAACTTTTTAGGTTGAAAAACGGCGTCCAAAACACGATAGTACGAAGTGAAAATTTTTGCTGTTTTACGCAAGGGATAGAAGACTTAAGGGTCTGCTGTAGTGGCGGCCATATTGGATTTTGATCCCATAAGAGCAATGTTAAATTTCAAACCATTTATTTCGTTTATTTTTTTATCATAACATTGTTTGCAAGGTCTCATTTTAAGCACAGTCACAATACGCATCCGTGTTGCAATTTAGTTTTTTTTAAATGCTTTTGATTTGTTATGTCATTTTTGTAAGTACAAAGTTTGAATGTTTTTCCTAAAACAATAAAAAATTTATAATAACAAATAATTTGCAAGCCGGATCCGAAATTTTATAAAGAATATTCAGTTTTTTTTTGTCAACACTCAATTACAAAAGATAGACTTATAAAATGGTTTGAAATGAGGCAATGTCAAAGCGTTTAGCTGCAAGAAATTTCACTATTTAGATAGGGATATAGTGAGAAGCGCTTTCGTTTCCGGTTGCTTACTCGTTTACTGGAGCAGACCCTTAATAGTTTGCTTTGTCCGTGTCCGGATAATTTACACCATCTTCGACGTTGCTCTCCCTCGCAGAGTTGTTCACTGTTTTCTTTGCAATGGTATGGATAATTCAGCACATTGGTTCCGGTCCTATGAAGGGTGTAGATGATCTTTTCTTAAATAAATGTCCTGGCACCCATCTCAAATTGACCATGTTCTTGGTGGCGAGTTGGGATAATGTCAAAAAGACATTAGAATTTGTATGCTTTTCAAACTTTTTGACAATTTTGATGTGCAATAGCTAAGATTTCTGTTTAGAAGATTGTACAGTACTGCCCAATGTCACACTGATTTTTGTCTATTGGTGATGTGTTTAATATGCCGTAGCCCTAGTTCCTGTAGAAGTCCTTGGAGTACTGTTGCCTTTCTAGTCTTTTCT
The DNA here is from genome assembly GCA_018207615.1 of Philaenus spumarius. Taxonomy (NCBI): domain Eukaryota; kingdom Metazoa; phylum Arthropoda; class Insecta; order Hemiptera; family Aphrophoridae; genus Philaenus; species Philaenus spumarius. The sequence continues at coordinate 150,783 of JAGFPH010002065.1, read as the reverse complement.
GTTTCCGAGGATAACTGAGAAAGACATACTCAGTGTCCATAACGTCGGATGCCATGTTTTAACACTGAGTTTTTATGTTTGGTGTTTACTATGTCGGCATGTCCTGCTCCAGGAAATTCACACTTATAAGTCTTTATGCAGACTTCCTCGCCTCGGAAGTTAAGTTAAATGGATGTCCTGAGGCTAGAGTATTTCCAGAGCTGCTGAATGACTGCTTCTGGAGGGTCAAAGTATGCGAGTATTTGTAGTTTCAGTTTGTTTTCTATAGCAGTTTAGCAGTATTTTCCACCATACTGTTATGTGGCACTATTATTATGGATGCTCCGTGTGTGATTTTGGCTCTGAAAGCAGTTTAACGTAACCAAAGCTCTGTATGAGGTTTTAGTCCTAAGTTGGTAGAATTGATAAAGCGTCTTATTATCAGCAGCGCCCATTTAACCTTATAGACGAGTTGTGTAGGCACTAGGCTAAAATAATATGATTTAACTAAATCAAATTATAAAGTTTATGACTTAAATGTTATAGTAAAGGCACCAGCTTGTCTATGGTCTGTCGCCAATTTCTTTCAAAGTATAAAATTAAATGTTAATGTAATAGTACATGATACACAGGCTTTATGGAACTGAGGTATTGAAGTTCAATATTTATCTTAACAAAATTGAAAAAAATACAATAACAAAAATATTTCTTAATTAATTTTAAAATTGTAATTATTTTTCAAACAGCTATTCGGTTAACATGAAAATGATGACTTTTTCCTTTTTAATGAAACCATCTGACTACTAATTGATGATCACATAAATAATCATCACATGATCTTGTCGCGAATTTAGGTAAGTCTAACTTTAATAAATACCGGATAGTTGGTTACACGGACATCTCGTTACTGCCAACATATGAGGACATATCGTTACACTTTTGGGGCCAACTACCTAAGTTGGTTAAACAAATAAATCAGTGGGTTTTTATTTAAATCAGTGTGACCTGAGTTGGATTTGACAAAAATCTCACTAATACATATACATTTATTCTTATTCCCATAACACTTTATCCAGGCTTTCAACTGGCAAAATTATTATAGTTTTTATACTCATTTTGGCTTGTTTAAAATCAACTGTGGTTAAATTTTCGAAATTTTTGTATATTTTAAATTTTTGTTTTGTTTTTTGAGTTTTACTTGAAGTTATTTTGTAAAAACACCCTAAACTCTAAACAAATAAATAAAAATTGCCTGAAATATTTACTTACAGTCTCTAGTCACAGTATGTTTCCAGTTTGTAAGCATATATTAAATAATTAAATATATATAATAGATATACGACTATAGGCAAATTAAGAACACCATGTTTTGAGACCTCTAAATATTTAATGTAAATTCAGTGGTAATTTTTGAAAAAAGGTTGTTGAAGTTAAGTGCAACGAGTAATGTTAATATCAGTGGGTCTGGTGTGTGCAAGTTTTAAGGAAGGATTAGTCATTGTTTGTGTACAAAGCAGTGTATTTGCGATCGTGTAGTATCGGAAGTGCAGGTTTAGTTTAAAGTTCAAACGTAATCAAAAGAGTTGTAGGCAAGTTGGACTGTGGCCGGACTCTTTCTAACCATAGAAGTAAAAACACACAATACACTACGTTCCTACTTTGAACTTTATGGAGAGTAGGAAAATCGAATATTTCTTCTCACCAAAAATAAGAGGTAGTGTTGAACGACAGAAAATTAGTACATCACCAGATTCGAAAATGGGCGATAATAAAGTGGGGGAAATGTCACACGACGAATTAATGGCGGCCATGAGTACGTTATTGGACAAAATAAATTAAAAACTCTTGCAACAAAAGACGATATTAATTGTTTAGCAAAAGATATAAACATTTTTAAATCAGAAAATGCATTTTTGAAACAAGAAATTACTGTTATTAAAGAACGGGAATCCAAAATTATTGTTAAATTAAATGATCTAGAAGGTAAATAATCTCGTGTCAAAGACATTAAGCACAACCGAGTTGATGATTGTAGAAAACTTATAAAAACCTTTTGTATAAATGTGTTGCAGTGTCATAAAAATGTACGGGTAAACCGCGCGCACCCAATCGGTAGTTATGGTTTATTAATAGCGCATTTTCCTGATGACGGTGATTTAAACTGGATAATGAGTAACCCGAGACTCCTAAAAGGAACAGGTTATTTTGTTTATAGAGATTACACGAAAGAAGTTAGAAAGAAACGAAATTGCCTCATGGCTGTGAGATGAATTGGAGAGATTGGCGGGTAGGCGTCAGATGCCGCTGCTAATCGATAGACTGACTGTCGAAGGATGTAGATTCACTTGGACAGGAGGTAGACTGTTGGCTGAGACAGAGGACGGATGCAGCAAGCTGAAGGAATTGTTGAAGGTCAACATCACCGATTTCATTAAAAGCCTGGAGAACAGCGGGAGTCCACCGCCGCCTGAAGAAAAATAAAAGGAGGATTTGTCAAACAAATGAGGAGGCAGCAACCGCACCGATTGACAGACATCTCTTGAGGTATACAAGGAAGGTGTTGAAAGCACAAAAAATTTATGTTAATTATAACACACTGGACTGATTACAAGTTAGTTAATTATTTGTCAAAGTATGACATTTTCATTTTATTAGAAACATTTTCATGGAAAAAGATATTGATTTGGCAAAAAATTATTTTAGTAAGTTTAAAATTACTTTCGTTCCAGCAATTAAAGCCAGTGGAGCAGGAAGGCCTATAAGAGGCTGTTTGTACGAAATAAATAAAAATTCATGTCAAATATCTTTTGCGCAATGTGATTCTTTAATTAGTATTAGTCTTAGGTTGGAAAATAATTGTTTTGTTTATATTGTACTAGTATATTTAAATTGTAATTTTTGGGATAGGGACTTCATAGCTTTATCAAACTTTGTTCTTTCGCAGTCAGACAAACAAAATATTATTATGGGAGACTGTAATGCAAGGATAGCCGACAAACAAATGGTTGACGTTAATATTATTGGTAGGTTGTTTAACATTGAAGACAACCAAATCAAAAGATAATGTTTTATATTTGAGAGGGAATAAATATTCGGAATTCTGTGAAAATAACAGTTTGGTAATTTTAAATGGCCGAACATTTTCTGCTAAAAAGGGAGATTAAACCTTGATTCGTGCGATAGGCTCTTCATTTATCGATTTAGCTGCTGTGTCATTAGATTGTCTGAAGTTTGTTAAGGATTTCTCAGTAATTAAATATATTGGTTCAGACCATATGCCAATAGAGTTAGAGATTGTTATTGAATTAGATTCCAGTAGTGGGGATGTCGTTAGTTTTTCATTGTTGCCAAAATTAATGTGGACCAGATGGTTTGAATTATAAAGCAAGAATTAATTCAAATCTTATTCCTGAAGAGGGGACTGTGGATATAAACGCATTATTAAATAATATTACAGAGTGTGTGAGGAGTGCAGCTCACCAAAACAATCACAATAAGATGGGAAAGGGGAAGAATGTGCCAATAAAACCTTGGTATGATAGAGAGTGTGAGTTTGATAGGCGAAGAAGTTTTAAGTTATTGAATCTGTATAGAAATAATAATAATATTTATACTAGAAATTCATATTTAGAAGCTAATAGGGAATACTTTATTATACGGGTAAGAAAGCGGAAGCAATACGATGCAGATTTAGTGCAAAAGGTAAAAGACGTGAAAAATGCAAAACAATTTTGGGAGACGGTAAAAGATTTAAGACACAATCTCATTAAGTGGGGGCCAAAATTCGTACTGAAGACTGGGTTAGCCATTTTAAAACACTGCTCGATCCACCTATTGCTGACCATCCTATATTTTAAGCCGAATCTTTTTATGAAGATGTTTTTCTCGATAAATGTACACACTTGTTCGAAATAAAATCTGTATTAAAAGCTGCAAAAAAATAACAAAGCACCATACAGCTAATACAGCTATTTGTTAGACAGAATACTCTATGAGTTAAAAAAGAAAGTGCGGACTCGTTATTAATAGAAATGGAAAAACTCTTTAATTTAATTTTGCATAAGTGCGAGGTTCCCAATTATTTAAAAAAATCAATTTTATATCCTTTACATAAGAAATGGGATATTAATGATGTAACTAATGCTTCATGGATGCCATTGCAAAAATATTTACAGGGGTAATTTTAAGCAAATTAGATAAGTGGGTGACCAGTAAAACACAATCAATGAGTTTCAAGCAGGGTTCCGTAAAGGGTATTTTATTATTGAAAATATTTTTAACCTCACGTCCATGATACACTTACGATTTCGTTAAGCAAGGGAAAGCTATATTTATTTTTGTTTGACTTTTCGGCTGACCGGATTGATAGGAGAGCCTTGTTCTATAAATAGTATTCTTTGAGTATTTCAACAAAAAATGGTAAACGTTTTAAAAAATGTATATAACGGTACGGGAGCAGAGGTTTGGTGCGGGGATAGGGTTTCCGAATGTTTTGATATAAGTAAAGGTTTAAGTCAGGGATGTCTATTGAGCACGTTGTTATTTTCAATATTAATGAATGACCTTGACGATATATTTGGTGGGGGATGTTTATTTTAGGATACCAAAGTGGAGAGTGTTACTCTACGACGATGACATTGTCTTGATAGCGCCCACAGAAGTAACATTGCAATATATGACCAATAACTTATTGTGGAAAATTATTGTGACACCTGGAAGTTAAAGATTAATTTAGAAAATCTAAAATTTTGGTTTTTAGAAATGGGGGTTGTTTTGCGAAAGAAAAGTGGCGTTTAAGGGGGAGGAAATAGAGTGTGTTTATCATTATAAATATTTGGGATTGGCTCTTACACATACATTGTCGTTCCAAACACATCTAAGTCAAAAGCTTCCTGCTTCCAAATCAGCTATAAATCATGTTTGGGCAAATTTAATGGGGAATAAATGCGTGCCGTTAACTTCAAAGTTTCAATGTTATAGAGCGGTTTCTCGATATATTTTGTGATATGGGGCGTTTTTTCTTCAAACGAATTCTAGGTTTACCGCCAAATACCCCTAGCTTTATGTTATGTATAGAAACAAACCAGGAACAGATTTATTTGTTTACTTTGAAATTTCACATAATGTACATGTTAAGGGTTTTTAAAATGTCTCCAAAACAGCTTCCTAATATATTAGCTAAGCAAATTATAAGTAAAAACTTGTGTTGGTTTAGGGAATGGCAATTGTTGGCTGAGAGGCATTCTGTTGCATTGTCTGTCGAGCCTGGGTTGCAGGAAGAGTGGTGGAGTCAGCTGTTCGGATTGCTAAATGCGATAAGAATTAATATGGGGCAAAGGTGTGTTCGATCAGCTGAGGCTTCCATTAATCACTCGACGTACAGAAATCTTTGTTTTCAGTTAAAAGTCAGGGCATATTTTATTAATGATATTAACATAAATGTAATTAGATGGGTTTTTAAATGTCTAGGGGAATTGCTTCATCTGAATTATAAATCGAAGATAAAACATACAAATTATAAGTGCTCACTGTGCAATCTAGAAGAAATTGAAAATGTTTTTTACTTTGTGGCTAGATGTCCAATTTTGAGACAGATAAGAATAGGATTGTGTAATTTGCCGGAGGTAACTAGAGGTAAATACTTAGGTTATTTAAATGGTGAGGATTGGGTGCGGCTTGCAGGATATCTGAGGCAAGCATGGCAGTACAGGTGGAATTTGATTAGGTAATTTAATTATTAAATTGCAGATTTAAGATCTTTGCTTTTATTTTGTTTTTGGGGGTGGTGTGGGTTTACATTTAAAATAGGTGCATAATTTGTATGTTAGTATCTTTGCAATTATTATTATTATTTAAGTTACTTTTACTATTATTTAAGTTACTTTTGTAAATTTAAATTAAGTATGTGTGTGCCCAAATGCTCAGTTGTCAAAGGTCTTATTGATCATTGCCCGCTTATTGTTTCAAATAAAAGCATTTTTTCATACGACTATACGAATTACTATATGAAAATTTCTGTATATTTAATATAGAATACAATAATGAAATATATAATATGAAGTAATAAGACTAATTTTAAAGAGCTTTATTCAGGCTTTATTAAAAGAGTCTAAAAAAACTGTGAAGTGGTATCTTTAGAATTACCATTATATAAGTAGGCCATAGCATTACACAATGTTCATAGTGGTATAATTACGGAGAAACTACCGTTATGAGAGCAGAATTAGTCAGTCATCGGGGGTTGGTAGCTGGCCCCAAAAGTGTAACGAGATGTCCGCACCCAACTCCAATCTTGATGAAAATACTGAATTTTTAACGTTGTTTAAAAAAAAAAAAATAAATTTAAAAAGTACTTATAGCTCATCCAAGAATTAAGAGCTTTCCTTTATAGAAGAGGGATCTTTGATATTGCTGAAGGATTTTCTAAAGAAAAAAAGGTTGTTCATTTTAGCCTATACCAAATGCAAAGGAAGGAAGGGTGTATGCTTACAGCTTGATGCTTGGCTAATGCTTGATAAATAATCTCGGCATAATACCAACAGTAGTCGGACCAGTAGCAATGGCGGGTCGATTGTATAAGTTTAAGAAATTAAAACAAATATATATAAATTATAAAGGTCGCGTTAAAATGTTACATTTTGTAAATACACTATAACAAACTCGAAGTCGTAATCAGTTTTTATAGTGTTTATAAAAATTGTTTAAGATAAGGTACTACACTTTTCTTTAAATTTTCGTTTTTGTTCTTAAACAGGGTTTTTCAAAATCACTTTCAAGTAACATTTCATCACAAAAGGAGCAACGTACTTGTGACAAACAGATAGGCAAAATGGTGGAACTATAAGGTTTAATATACTAGGTTTAAAAATCTTTAACCTTTGCACAGTGACTTGGTAATGAAATGGTAATATTGCAACGACATAGGAACCGTGAACTGTTGCTGTTTTTATTAGAAATTGCACAGTTGCATTGTTCTTTACATAATACCAGCATCGAGTATAGTATGGCAGGACAAGTTCAAGGGAATTACGTGTAACTTCCGGTATTGCAGGGTATTGACTGTTGTTATCAAACTTAGTCGAAATACAACGGATTTGTTGAAAGACATCTAAGCTATTGGCAAAAATACTTCAAATATATTTTTTTAAACATATATCTCTAATCTATTTCCTAGGTAAAAAGCATCTCGAGATTGGTTTCAGACTGGTTAGTAAAAGAAGTCTTAGCGCAAAATCAATCTCCAGAAATAGGTATCAATAGGGAGAAATAGGTATCAAACAAAAAAACCTAAAAGCGCCCTTGTAAATATAGCGATGAAATAATTATGGAATTTTATAATTTGGTGATAATAATGACAAATGTTTTCCATTCAAAACAAACCCCACGAAAATCGGTCCTGTAGATCTGCAGAAATAGATATGAATAGGGCCACCAAACGTTTAAGGCTATGCTGAATTATTGTATAGGTAAGATCAACTCCTACAAAAGCGATTGTACGTCGGTACGTACGTAAGTGAGTGACAATATAATATAACAGCTGATTTCACCCATCATCTGTAATACTTAAACAAAACCTAGCGTAGATTATACTTTGGGGTTATGTTTACAACTTCAATCAATGTAAGTCTTGCAAAGTAGATTAAAAAAAAAAAGAGTTAAAGAACTAATGTAACCTATAATAGGTTAAACAATTTGCATTGAGGTTATAAAATGAATATAAACAACCTTTTATTATCAATATTATGGGATATTCATATTTATACAAGTTTAAAGAAGAGATATCCATTCGTTTAACTTCGGAAACATTCGTACATCTTCGTATAACATAGTAAAATATTCCATTATTAATTTCTTTATTATAATATTAATAACTTCTAAATCATTTGATATATCAATATGAATGTAGAAAGCAATTAAAATATAATATTTTTATCTTTATTTGGATAATATATTACAATGAATTTAAATAAAAAATTTTAACAATTAGGCCTACAATTTTACAATCCTTATGATTGTACACAATTACCAAGTTAAAAATCGCCGCCATCATAGGCAGATCTAGATCAATTCTTTTGTTTTTAAATAGCATTTTTTAAATGATGTATTTCTGATGTGTATATAACCAATCTGTCTGTGATTTTTCACGGGGGCTTACTAAGTATTATAATATAAAGAAGAAAATTATTTGGGTATGTATGATCCAATTAGTATGCGTGTGCGCGTAGTTAGGTATATTGTTGAAAACGTATTTTAAAATCGTCTGCTCTTAGCAGGGGTACCCGAGCCTTCGCTCGCTGATGTGAATAAATTAACGCAAGAAATATCTGGTAAACATTGAGAGCTCATTGGCCCAAAAACGAATATTGAGTCTGGTCCAAATCAATCAGTTTCCCATTTAGGCTTACATAGTATATAAGAACAGCTATGCGCCAGTAAGCCACGATTCCCTCCAATTTGTTTGAGGTACATTTCACGTCTATGAGTTCTTCTTACCTAGACATTTTTTGCGTACAATATTTTATACCATAGAAAAAAATAAACAAAATACAGGTTTTATCTCTCATATTTGTTACTTAGAGTATATGTGCCAAGTTTTAGGTGTCTATCTTCGTAGGACGTGTCCGGATTCTAAATTTGTTTTGAAAGTACCAGAACATGAATTTAATTTGATAGTCCAGGACCATCTGGAACATTATAGAACATACTCGGACCTATTAAAAGATTCTATAACATTCTGCAACATTATAGAACATTGTGGATCATTCTGGAAGCGTTGAGAACATCCAGCAACAATCTGGCCAGTCTCGATTCCCAGCTGCTCCATGGGCTTTCCACAACTATCTCCGAACCAAACCCTTGCATTTCTAATTGAAACCTTCTTCATGTATTGAGGGATACCATACCATATAACACCAATGGGCCTGCAGGGATGGGTTGCGGCATGTATGGACAAACCACGAGTATATATTGATTATAACCATGGCGTTTAACGTCTTGATTTTGAAGCCTTATTAGGTGAGTAATATGTGGTACAAAAGTCGTTAAAAATGTGTCTTCCTGTAACTTTAAAAGCTTCAAATTATGTTGCATTGATTGGAGACATCTAAACAATGTAGCCGACATATTTAAGTATGAAGTTCAGGATCATTAAATTTTGAGTGACCAGCACTCACTTAGTTGAATGTAGACCTATGCAAATGTCTATAGGCATAATTGAACAAGCAGTTTTTAACTCTAAATTAGTTGTGTTTTGAACTTTGGAAAACATGTTCTATGAGCACAAATTTTAGATTCTGCAAAAAAATTTTTGCTACTTGTTATGACCCTAAATATTATAATAGTTTCATGCCTAACATTGTTTCAGATTTCACGCCCTTCATCATTACTTCAATACCCTGTTCAGCAATGCCAAGTCAGACATTAGTATAAGCAACATTTTGAAGGGGGACATGATAAATACATTCGTCATAAAGTTTACAATACACCTTGCTGCTGATATCTTTGCAGACGACGAACTTTTTTGTATGCAAGTTCTTGCCAAACCAAGCACATTGTAATTGATAAAATGTTTAATTGTAATATCATTTTTTAGCGTTTTAGTAACTGGAAATCTTTTATTTTAATTAAATATTATGATAACCTTTTAGATTAATTTCTTGCTCATAGGTTTTTCTATGGAGTGGAGGCGTGTAGTAAATTTTACCCTTTATTTTTCTTTACGCTGAATAATATGCAAGTATTCAGTTCGAAAAGTGACCAATCTTTTCATTTAATATTTCTACCTTGTAGGCTTTTCTTGGAACTTTCTATTTGCTTGTGTAAATTAATTATATTTATGTATGTATCGTCCATGTACTATTTTGTGCTAGAGACGTGGTAAAAATGTAGGTATATTTCTCAGCGTAGTTAGCAAATACATGATATTAAGTATTTTCTCTCCACTCCAATTTAGCTATTGTGCGAACTTATATAGAACCAAGAACCAAATCAAATAGGTTAATTGAAGTGTATGACCCCACTCTGTACAGACCTTCCCAACAGCAATGACAAGGATCCGGCACTGTGTCGGCCTATATACCTCAAATTTTATAAAAAACCAACACTATTAACTTTGCGGTCATTGCATAACAATTATAAATATTGAAATACTGTAGATAAAGATCTGTACATGTTTAAAAAATAATATTGATATCAAAATAGGTTATAATTGCTCGAAAAGGATATTTTATCGTTAATAATTTTTACTCAGAACAATAAGTTGAACGATTTGGGAAGTGTTATAAAAACCATGTTTAATTCTTCATTTAATTGCTTTGTAAATAAAAAGTAAATAACATAAATGTAATCAGTTCGTTCATATGACTTAGTTTATAACAAAATGAGGAATCCAATAATACAATTTCTCAATTTTAATTGATTACTGGCTGTGCTGAGTAGGAAATATTGCGAGAAATGGATGCGACTGTAGCGAGAGAGGAACAGTTGGCGTTCCCAACCGAAATATTGGAAAAATTGCTAAGTTTTTGGAAATTTTAATATTGTATTTTTAATGTAAGGGAAAAAGTAGAGAAGGTTCCCCATTTAAAGTTTGTTGTAACTTTTATAGTTTCTGAGATCCCAATGGTGACCCACTTAAAAGAATCACATTAAATAGAAAATGTTTGAGAGGCTGTATCTCATAAACGGTTGGGTTAAGGAAAAAATACAGAAGAATAAAAATGTCTTAAATTTGTATCTCCAACCGAAATTCAACATAAAAATAGGGGTTCCTATTTGAAAAAAATTATTTGGCCGCCATATTGGAAAAAATGTTTTTGGAAATGTTAATATTGTATTTTTAATGTAAGGGAAAAAGTAGGGAAGGTCCCCATTTATATAGATAAGTGTTTAGGCATATACATAGTGTCTCGCATCCATTCTCCCAAACATTACCAATATGGTATAATATATATTCAAACTTATAATATATTGAGCACGTCAAAACTAACAAAGAATGCTTTATATCATGTGTCCTATCTTCTTAGATTGAAAATTGTCTGTATGTGTGTTTTTGAAAACAAACACCACTGATATGAATTTCTTTTATAATCGCGAAAAATCACTTTCAGCCAGATTTATAGCATTTTCTCAGTTATCTTTAACTGAATGATAAAAAGTGTTAAACAGTTGAATTTGTTTGAAATTTTTCCTCACTATTTTATCTTAAAATTGTTTCGTAAAGTCTGTAGCCTACTTTCTTAGATGTTGAACTTTGAATGTTTGAATTGCCGTTATATTAAAAATGATAACTGCAGAAAAATAAAAAATTTCACATTTATGTAAACCAATGAGATAAACTTTCATGGATTCATCTTAAACCGTTCATGAGATAATATATGTGTTTTCAAAAACACACATACATAAGACAACTTCCAACCTAAACAAAATAGGACACATGTTATATTGTATTATTTGCTAGTTTTGACCTGCTGAAAATATTATAAGTTTGAATATATTATACCATATTGTTAAAGTTTGGTAGAATGTTTGCTAAACACAATGTATAAAAGTAATATTATTAGGCGACGATAACCGCTAAGAGTTTTCGTCTTAAAAAAAAAATATTTATGAGTTAATATAGTTATGTTTGGGTCAGTCCAGTCAATTAATGCTCAAAAAGGGGAAAGAAACACAATTTTTGACTTTGGAACATTGTTTGGACTAATTGGTAAATATACTAAAAGCCCTCACTCCCAGCAGGTAAGTGGGATGCAGGGGAGCACGTAGAAGGTCCCTTTTTTAGGGGTTTCACTTATATATCAAAAACTATTGCGTCTTAACTATAAGACAATTCTATGCGAAATTAAAGCTTATTTTTGAAAAAGAAATTTTTCCTAGCGTTGTTAGCCTTATTTGCTAGCTAAATTTTCAGCCTTTCGTCCTACGAAAAAGTTATTTATATGTATAAATGGTACTAATATAATAAATCTATAGGCCTATAATAATCGAAATACCACTCACTCAATTCATCACAAAATCTCAAAAACGACCGAACGGATTTGAATCAAATTTGGTATGTACAGTAGCTTCCTCTAGGGCCCTAGGTGCTCGTAAGAAAGGTTTTCAAAAAATTCGAAAATTTAAGGGGGGGGGGGGTTTGGGGGTCAAAGTTACCAAAAATTCCCATAAAAATACATAGTATAATATATTTATTGATATATATTTTTTGTCAGTATACATTTAACTTTGATTTGTCTATCCGTACAAAGCCGTATCGAGCCAGCTAGTGTATTTATATAATTGGCACGTAAAGTAATTATATGTATTATATAATATACTTTTAGGTATATATTCAGTTTAAAAGCATTTTTTTTTTGGTGTCGTTAAATACTATTTTTGATACCCCTAATCTATAAAAAGCTTCGACACACCGAACCACTTTAAAAGCTCCATTTCTCACCCTTACAAAAAAACAATGACTTTATACGATGAAAATTATTTAGAATTAGTGGTAAACATATTTATAAGTGGGTTTTCACATCAAGAAGTTAAACATAGAGTGAGTTCTAATTAATTTATATTTAATTAAATTAAATTACAAGTGAAAAAACATCGACCAAATCCCGGTCTTGGTCCATGTTTTTTCACTTGTAATTTTTAATTAATTTAACCCTTGCTGAGGAAGCGTGTAAGCAGGAAATTTATTACAAATTAAAAATAATAATTTATATATAACAGCGCTCCTTGTGGATTTATGCATCAATGTTTAAGAATTTACTCGAGTGGTATTGCACTTAAGGTAAAAAATGTACTTGTTTAATTTATTATTATTTATTAATAGTTTACTACAACTAAGTACATAAAACGTACCTAGTAGTTTTTTATCACATTCATTGTCACTTTGTTTTAGAATTTATTCCTACGAGTGACTCCTACTAAGTACTCGAACGTAAAGGTGCATATACACTTGCGTTCTTCTTCGAGTGTGCGCAGCGAGTTCTACGAGGTGTTGGAACTGCTCACGAACTGCGAGCAAATGGAGCGTCACGATCCACCCTCTGTCATTTTTTTCAAAAAAAACTTTGTGTGTTCGCTGTTCAGGTTTGGACAAACGCGTGAGAGGTTTGTAGTTTTTCGTGCGTATGAGATTATTGCATTTCAAGTTAATTCTTCAAATGTTGACTTTTAGTTAATATCTTGTTATTAATAAATTTCTTTAAGGCATAAATAATATATTATTGTTTTTGTGAGTGCTTTCTGAGTGGTAATTATAAAGTGGTCAGAAGACATTATTTTAGTTAAACTTATCTAGGTTTATCGAAACAACTCTCTTCTTTGAGATCCTCTAGACAAGAATTATAAGATGCATGGAGAAAAATAACAGATGGCATGGATATATCTGTAGACCAATGCAAGCAGAAAGACGAATATGTGCTGCCTTCCTACCGACGCCGACGGCACTGTTTCATTTTCGTTTTGCAGAAACTTGCCATTACAATGCCGCACCACACATATAAAAATCGCGTGTTTTCCTTGTGCGAAAGAGACTGTTTACAACTTCTCTACAAAATGGTCACTAAATGTTCGTGGGTTTCCTATAGATCGCCGGAGATGCGATAAAAATAACAATTTCAACGAACCCCTGACGCGCGTCGCGCAAGTATATAAGCACCTTAGTATCGCTGTTATTGGGCAGAAGCATCACTGCACTACTAAATGTTTCGTCCTGTTGAGTATATACTCACCACCTCTGCTTCTGAGCTACACTGCAGTATTGGCATACGTCCATGCTTCACTCTATAGACTGTATTGCTTTTTCGACTGTTGCAATTTTAGCATAGGCCTACCACTGTTTTTGACGTATATATCTAACATGATTCTGATATACCTATGTGCACCAACAATACTGCACAGAACCTTATTTTGAAAGGTTTGAATTATTTTGATATTCGATTTCTTGGCGTACCGTAGGACTACGTCCACAATGTTTTTAAAAGTTGTGTAGCAGTATTTTGTTTAGTAAATCAAGTTTAAACTATCGCAATAGTGGCCATTAAAATCTCCTATATTTGAAACTCAATTCACTTATTTTCATTTTGACGTGCTACTTTCATATGGTGTCGAGCGTCATTTTGAAGTATTTTGCCTCTAATGTAGACAAATTGTCATTAAACTTAACAATTACAATACTTGTAACTTTCTTGTTTGTAAAATTGATGTGGCTCGATTTAAACTTGCTCAGCTCATACGCAGCTTGGGGAATCCCTGCATTGGTATATCTGAACTAAGAAAACTCGTCCCCTATCCTGTTGTGGCAGGTATCTACTTAACTTATACTGCAGTCCCTCGTGCCAATATTTGTCAAAGACCTGCGAGACATTTAATACTCTATTCTAAACATATTTGCTGTTTAAAGCCTCTTTAATGATACATGTAACTCAATAAAGTTGGCTAATAGTTGTTGAGTGACTGTTCCTGAAACCAAAATTATGGGTAGGAGCCAGTTCGCTCTCCTCTATAATTATATCAACCATTTTTATAAAATTTTTCAAACAGTTTTGAAATAATAGGAAGAAGGGATTTTTTTATATCAGTCAAATCCTTCCATTCTTTTGGAATCATTATAACCACTGCCTCCATTGTCTTGGAGTCCGAGAGAGGGATTGAAATAAATATTGAACAAAAAGTATAATTTTTGAAAGAAAAAAATAAGTAATCAGAAACATTTAATAATTAAAAAATATCGGTAGTTCAATCTTGTGGTAATAATCACTTGCCAAATGTGTCACGATCCGTTAAACGGTCTGGGTATGCACTATTTATTATTACACTACATTACAGTTGTTATGATCAAATTTAAATTATCAGTTTATTTATTTCAATGTAGGCAGATGATAAAATGTTGAAAAGGGAATTAGTTTTAGTATAGTTAACATAATATCTTTGAGGCCTATGTAGTCCAAATTTTGCGTAAGGTTTTATTACCTGTAAAATAATAATATACCTGTTTTTAAATAATAGGCAATTTGATTGTTGCACCTTGGTGTTTTACTTTAAAAATATATTTGATTAATTTTATTAGTTTTAGGTCAATCTTGTGTGTTTCACACAAGTACCAAGAAATAATGCTTTACAATTAATTGTGCAACAATAACTCGGTTAATCATTGATCAGAGAAAAAAAGTTGAAAAATCATCCTTTTTGTAAATTAAACATAGAAAGTTATTTTCCTTGTAATTTTTTCGTAAAGTAAATGGCTTCCAATATATTCTACATTTCAAACGGCCGCCATTTTGAATTGGGCCTGTGGAAAAGTCCATTGTTTTTGTGCCGTATGGTTATTATGTTATAAAACTCTAAGCAAAATTCCAACTTATTATTTCAACATGTTTTTGAGATAAAATTAACAAGTGAAAAATCAAAACAAAATAGCGGTTGGGGAAAAAATTTAAACTTTTAGACATTTGATTAATGATATTGTACAATACCTTAAAGTATTGGTACAGAATTCTGAAATACTCCGTATATAAATAAAACGAGCTGATCTAGCCGTAGGGTTGGCGTGCGAAGTTCCATGTTTTATGGGTGAAATTTTGTATACAATTAAATTAAATTAATACATTTTAACTAACAAATTTGAACTGAGAAACAATCAACAACAATCATAGTTTTAAGAAAGTACTTTTTTAATATTGTAAAAAACAACCTAACTAATAATTAATGCTAAGACAAGTCATTTAAACAGAGTGATGTTAACAACAGTATCCACCATAGCCCCCATAGCCCCCATAGCCCCCATATAGACCTCGGTTACCCAAACAAGGATTCGATGGGTAACAGCAAGGTGATGTCACTGGAGGGACGCAGATGTCCTGGTAAATCGACGTACAGCAGCAGTCGCATACCGGCTTACAGCAACATCCAGAGGAAACCTGCAACGAAAATATGTATTTAGTAAATATTGAGTGAATGAAAACCAATATAGTTACTAAGATTGTAAATTAAATAAAAATACGTGAATCAAATAATTAACCATACATATTAATACCAGAAAAGTAAAGAAATAAAAAAGTCTACTTAGATTGCTGGTAGAACCTTCCTTGTACTTTAAATAGTAAAATAAAAGTTGCACTTAGTCTTAAAAATTTTAGCTTTGGAAAACTAAGTCCAAATAAAGCACATTTTCCACGAAGCATTTAAAAATATATACCTTTACACACTACTACTACTACAAACTATAATAACACGTATCTAACGAGTTTCAGCAATAAGAAACTTATGGGTTTGCTGTAGAGGCTGTTATCTTGGATTTTCATCCCGCAAGAGAAATGTTAAATTCAAACCATTTATTTCATTTATTTTTTTTCATAAGCTGTTTGCACGATCTTATTTTAACTGCATCACAATACGCATTAGATTTGCGTTCTACATTTAAAAAATCCCATTCGTTTGTCTTGTAATTGACATGTATTAAGCACCAAGTTTGAAATTTTTCCCTCACACAATACAAAATGATTTAATTAAATGTAAATCGCAGACCGAACTCGAAATTTTATAATGAATGTTTAGTTTTTTTTCTCACCACGCAATTACAAAATATAGATTTATACAATTATTTTAAATGTGGCAATGTCAGAATACTCAGCTGCAAGGAACTCCACCGTTTGGATACCGCTATAGGGTGAAGGGCTGGAGTCAAACAGACGTAAAGGCAAGAGCGAGAGACGGCAACAAACTAACACAATGAGTGATTTCTGCGTATGATGATTTCAATATCAAATTCAAAAAATGAATCGATTCTTTTGAATTGATTCGAATGATACAATTGAAAAAGAATCCTTTTGCCCATCACTGGTGCCGGACTTTGGCCCCCCCCAAATTCGTGGTAAATTATTTTACGAGTTCTGATTATGGGAATGTACGTGGGTTAGCTTGATTTATAATAGTTTCATTGTAATAGTGTTATCTGTTATGGAGATAATCGACTGACAGACGGACAGACGAGTGAACCTCTAAGAGTTTTGCATTTTCCTTTTGGTTTTACAAATCTAGAAAGTGCTAAGAAGTGTAATTCATAAAGCTAAAGCTTTTATAAGGAAGTTTCATTACAAATCAATTCTTTTAAAAATTCACAACGACTAGTAATTTTTGTGAAACACATACCTGAATTAAATAGAAAATCGCCAAAGAGCAGAAAACAAGGATTACTGTACGGTTAGCGGCCATTTTTCTTTGCTTAGAAAAGTTCCTGTGGTACTACCTCTCTCTACATCCGCTTATATAGGCTACTGCAGCGGTTTGTCCAGGTTAGCAAAACCATAGATTGAGATGATAGAACATGTCTTGTTGTGAGTACACCTGGGCAGGTTTATCTGACGAAGGACGGACGTTGGTATTCGACGAAACTCTGAAGGTGATTACGCATTGTCTACCCACACCTGGGAAGCTTATGAAGAGGGAAGTACCTTTTAAGATGTGAGTTAATAACATTAGGTAGTCCGACTTAGCTAGATTTAATTCGTAGAACCAAACTGTTATTTTGTGGATTTTCAGAAATATTATATTTTATAGCTATTAATATTTTGACAGTACATTAATATTTTACAGCAACCTGTAACAATACTACTACAGGAGAACAGTTGTGCTAAGCATGTAAATCTAATTTCTACCTCCATACACATATTATACAGTATGAGTCAAAAGTACGGATACACACTGTTAAATTTTAAATGGATAAAGATAGAAAAATGAAACTCAGGACACCTTTCTAGGAAATAAAAGAGAACTTTTTAGTTACTGTTACAACTTTGCGCTTTCCCCAAAATGGGATTGGGGGGGGGGGGGGGCAGCTCTAAATGATTAAACGAAAGACCTATTATGTGACACCACATTTTAAAGGTCTTGATTAAACAAGAAAAACTGTGGAAACTAGAACTTTCATCCTAGTACAAAATGGCAGCTCTTTTAAGTTTTAAGAACCTCCTTCTAATACTTAGGAAATTTACTTTTAATTGAAAACAATTCATTTGTGAAACAGATAAAATCAACAGCTAATAAAATACAATTATTTTATAAGATACTAGCTGTGTGCCCGTGCTTCGCAACAGGCTTGGCATTTATTTCTTCAATGTAACCTCAAAAAGCTAATATTCTTCAAATTTGCTAAGTAATGTTGCTATGGTAATGAATGTAAACAAACATGACGTTTTGCTATGCTTTTTATACGAACAGCTGTTTTTGTGCCCCTGATAAAATCAAAAGAAATCTTTCTTAGATAAGATTAACATTGAAACTTTGAAGTCCCTAGGGACACAGTCCTAATGTCCTAGGACTTCGGTAAATGGCCTAAAACCTTCCCAGGGTTAACCTGTGTTACTATACAAAATTTCAAAGCAATCGGATGGACAGTTTGGTAACGCATAAAGGACAAACAGAAGACAGATAGACAGACATACATTGGATTATATATATATAGATTATTAATTTGTATTACAATAGCACTAGTAATTGCAATTATATGATGCAATAACACGGCTTAAACTTACTAATCTGTGTTTTTTATAACAGGTGTTCAAACTGCTGCACCAGGCAGTTTGACTATGTCCAGGCCTGTCGTAAAAACTTGAAACGGCACGCTGTATGTATTCACGCGAGATTTGAATTTGAACTACTACTCTGTCCCTAAGGTAATAAATGCACTGGGGTTTCGTTTTATACACGTTGTTTTTAATGTCACCCCACACCAAGTAGTCCAGTGGAGATAGATCTGGCGATCTTGGTGGCCACTCGATACTTCTCTTCTGCCTATTTAGCGATTTGAAAAAATATTGTTTAAATACTCGTGGACATGCAGGCTATAGTGTGGAGGTGCTCCATCATGCTGGAACCAAACTTGATTACAGTGTTGCTTGGATAAGTGGATAAATTTGATTTTGTAGCATTTTCTGCTACACCTCGGCATTAAGATTGTCATCAATAAAAAAGGGCTCAACAAACTGATCCCTCACGATGCAAAGTCAAACGTTTAATTTTTCAGGGTGCTGGGTGTGTTGCTCTCTCATTTAACGAGGGTTAACATCAGCCCAATAACGACAATTGTGTCTGTTAACGTTACCGTTTAACATGAAAGTTGATCCGTCTGAGAAAGCAATGCTGTTTATTCTAATTGTATTGTTATCATTGTTCCTCATCATCAGTTCACAAAATTCTAATCGACGATCAAAATCGTCCTCACTTAGCACTTGAACTAAACGAATTTTGTACGCTTTAAAAACACCGCCATGTAAAACTCTACAAACTGATGTTTGAGATATACCTAACATTAGGGAAACATTTCTTGTTGAGGCATGACGATCTTCTACAACAGACTGTAAAACGTCATGTGACAATTCTTCGTTTGTAGCCGATTTTGGTCTTATTATAATAATTTATAATAGGGTCGTGTAAAAAAACAAAGTGTGCAGAATAATCTCCTATATTTATTTCATATAGATAGGTTTAAAACAGTTTAATTCTAGTACGAAAAATCTAAAAACAAAATGTTTACTTCTGGTCAAAAAACTTGCTTCCGGTTTTTGGATTTTTGGCTAATGAACTGGTCCGAACAATTTAGAAAACCGACGTCAGTATCACGGCTTTTAGAGTGCGAACAAAAACTTAGGCTATATACTGTTTTAATGACACCTGTAAATGTGTTCTGGGGACCATGATCGGTGCTAATTTACTTCCCGACATTAGGTCTTACCATAAGAGTCACTGCAGTAGCTCACTTTTCCTATAAAATTTAGCTAAAAATGGCAGATAGCTGGTAAGTAAAAAAGTGATTCAGGACGTCCTCAAACTCTAATGACCAATTCCCGACGGCTCTGATTCATTTACGCCTAATAACAATTGTAAAAACATTTCACTCTATATTACCATGGGAATTATAGGTTTATTGTTTTAGGGTAGCTACCCCATTTAACACCTAAAATGTAACCAATCGGAATAATCTATACGGCGTTCTTTTTCTCGATTACCGGACTTTTCGTCCCACATGAAAAATGCGGACTTTTCGCCCCACTTTTGGGGGTGGCTACTTAGGTTAGGTTTGGTAATGATCTCCAAATATTTCTAGGCGGACTTTTCGTCCCACCTGAGGGAAGGGTTGCAGAAAGGACCATATATAGAATAATTTATCTGACTTTCTTTCCCTCATAATACGTTATAACGATTTATATCGATTAGGATTTTTTGACGTATCAGATTTACAAACTTAAGTAAATTCAACCATAAATAGTTACGCTATAATTTCATGATTCCCATCACACTTTATCCAGGCTTTGGACTGGCAAAATAATTATAAATTTTATAATCATTTTGGCGTGTTTAAAATCAGCTGTGGTTTGACCTAACCTAACCTAACCTAACCTAATTTAATCTACCTGCATACAAATTTGAGAACGATTGCCGTAGTGGTTCTCTTAGAATACAAGTTTAATTTTAATCAGTAACAAATGATTCGCACAAACGTATTTATCAGATGAAATATACTGAAAATAGCTTCAGTTTAAAATTTCTTTGATCAAAATATGAATTGATGAATATAACGCATTATGAGGGAAAGACGGTCAGATAAGTTTCTGCAACCCTTCCCTCAGATGGGACGAAAAGCCCGCCTAGAAATATTTGCAGATCATTATCAAACCCAACCCAGGTAACCATCCCCAAAAGTGGGACGAAAAGTTCGTATTTTTCATGTGGGACGAAAAGTTCGGACACCCTTTTTTTCTTGTGGTAATTAATCACTGAGCCAAATTTGGTCCTGATCTTTTAAACGATCTGCGTATCCACACATTCAAATGGGATCATACATACCCACAAACCTTTCTTCTTTACATACATATTATACAACATGACATATATTAAATAGACTAGCTTGTTTTAGGCCTACTTCTAAACATTAACCTAAAATAAAATTCAGAATCCAAATTATTTCGAATTATGAAATCAGCTGTCATTATAAATTCCACTTTGAAATATGTCACATGATAGTGAACATAATACGTAATTAATTTACCAATATTTATAATCACCATTAAACTTGGCTAAAAAGTTCAAATAGGCAAATATATCATGTAAGTTAGGCAAATAGATTTTTATGTCAAATTAATTATAGACACATTCTTTAAAGATTATTTGTAAATTTTAGTATTTTTTCTCCCGTCGTAACCTTTGATTGATATATTATAATACATGGGGAGTGAGCGCACAGTTTTCACGTAATATTACTTACCAGCTAAAATTACTGTATATATACAGTATATCAATTTTATATGTTAATTCACACTGTTAACTCTAAAATGAATGGCCTATTACTTTCTTGTTGATTAACTTCAGTTTCATGAACTCGGTAAAATCAAGATATTTTATTTTAAACTAGCAGGGGTGCCCGCAGATAAGATTAAAGAAATATCTGGTAAATATCAAGATTTAAATATTTATACTTAAACAAATGATCACTTATGCACCAGTAAGCGCAAAACAAGATCTCCGCCAGTTTATTTGAGGTGCATTTCACTTCTATGAGTACATTTTACCAAAATTATTTTCTACGAAGGATATGTTACACCTTAGACGCAAATAATCGAAATGCAAATATTATTTCTCTCAAATAATTATAACGTAAAAACTTAAGAAGTTTAGGTCTCTAGCTGCATAATCCCTTTCAAGTTTGTAGAACATTCTCGAAATTTCCAGAATATGAAATCCCTTCGATGGTGCAAAACCATCTGGAATATTCTGGAAGATCCTATAACATTCTGGAACATTATGGTCAGACTCGGATTCTTTGGCACTCGATTCCCAGCCACTTTACCGACTTCAAGCAAGAATTATACTCTTTTCTCACCCTTACCTGCGAACCAATCCCTGCAACACCAAACTGAAACCTTCTTCATGGATGATGAGTGGAGAGCTCCTACACAGTAATCCCCATGTTGCTGCGGCAGTGGGTTGGGCATGCATGGTTAAACCACGCTTTCATTTATTATACTTATGTATTGATTATTAATAATTATAAAATTTGTGCTTTAAATTTACCCAGTGGAAAGAAACGCTGTGCCAATTTTACTCACTACAGTTCAAATGTGTTATTATGAAAACCAAATCGTTGTGGAGAAAATACACAGGTGAAAATTAAATCTGAGTTCGAAATAATAACTTTTTTTAAATGGCTATTAGAAATACCAACTTTGAACCACATCATTACTAGTGAAAATTAACAACTTTACCATGCCAACATGGGTAAAGTAGTTATAGTTCCCACCAGATATGTTCCAAGAAGAGTGCACCAAAAAATTACCACAACAAAAACAACTTATGAATTATGATTGGTGCAATGACCCGAGGAGACGACGTAACATAACACTTATTGGTCATTCAGCAAATGTACACACATTGCAATGGACTTGGTCACATACAGATCTTATTTATTCATTCAATTTTAAAACTAACATGAATGAAGACCCAGGCTTACTCAATATCAATTTCACAATTCAATTATTCATCCAAGCATAAAATGGGTGCTCTTTCAGCCAACCATAAAAAGTGCGTTGCAAATCATCATACTAGATAGTATTGCGTAGAAGACAAACCTAGCCGACCTAGAAATGAGCGTGGGAAGGGGATGTCGTGTAATAATAATTGAAAACGACCGATATTAAAACCAAATACATAATCTTGGGGGTCGCAAATATGAACAACGACACTTAGAAAATGGTTTGATTTACATTTTGTTAGAAAATACTTTGTTTACGTATCACGGTAAGATTAGAAGGAAATTTTCTTTTTATCCCAGAGAAAATGGCGGCTTTCTTGTGTCTTATTGGACTTTTCATGACTCGTCATGAAATACATAAAATCTAGAGAACGAAGACGAAATTAACGATATATCATTTGTCAAGAGTGATCTGTTAAGGCTGAAGGGCCATCTGGTCATACTTACAACTTTTATGCTTTCAAAGGTGTCGAAAATGATTAGAATTGAGTGCCCTGATAAAGATTATTGGGCAAAGATTATTGGTTGCCCTGATTGTGGGCAAGGGTTTTTAATATATAAACAAAAACTACAGATATAGTAAAAAACATATTTATAACAAAAACACAAAACAAATAAATTACTTATTAATGAATACATATAACATTAGGCTAAACATATTAGCAAACAGTAATATGAACATAAGGTATAAAACAAACAATTATCTAACAACAACCACAACAGCCGCAACAGCATTTCTTCTTTTTGCAACATTTTGGCTTCTTACAGCAACAACTACCCAAACAACCTCCACCTAGGCAACCTCCGCCAAGGTAACTTCCCCCTAGACAACAGTCGTCCACACATGGCCCACATCCGTAGCTAAGTTCCGGGTAGCAATCCTGCACACAAGTCACGGGGGCAGCTAGAGTTGGAGGTCGAGGTACGACAACTGGCACAGGAGGTGGTAGGCAACATGGGTTGCACGGTTTGCAATCAAATTGAAAAAGTGGGCAGCAGAAACTCAAATCGCACTTTTTACAACAGCAACATCCGGAAGAAACCTGTAGGACAAAGTATATATTAAGGATGACTTACAGACAATGAAACCAGTACTTTAAAGTAAAATATTGGCGAAGGTTTGGTTGGACTGGTTTATGTATGTATAGGGGTGAGGTTGATTAGGTTAGTTTAGGTTACATTTTATCTCAATAGGATAGTGTAGTTGTTCTGTTAAAATGTGCTTTTTTATGACAGATTTCGGTTACCATTAAGTTATATTTTAAGTATTGTTGTAATTGTATTTATTTAGGAGGAGAATTTAGGACTTCAAGATTATCTATTCCAATTAACTTCAGCATGATAAAAATAAATTGTCGTCGATGTGTCAGGGCTTATTACATATTTGGTTTAGAGTAGTTTAACTTAAATTATGTTGAATATATTGAGGTATATTGTTAAAAATTTTATATGTTAAGATTGTGTTACTTTAGGCTTAGATTAGGTAGAAAGAACAAGCAAAACAAAATGGTTACAAACTAGTATAACCAGAACCAGAGCTATTTTTTCACTGATTAAAAATGTTTGTGGTTTTTACAAATTAAATTTCGAAAATTATAAATAAACAGCAAACCGATATTAAATTTTGTTTTTCTTAATATATAGGCTATTTTATGAAACAACAGACCTGGATGACACACAACACCGCCAAGGCACAAAATACTACACGGAATGCCGACATGGTGCTGTCTTGATGAAATGGCTGATATTAAGCCTGATCCAAGTTTTCTTTCGTTTTTATACATCTTCTGCAATGACCAATTGAAATCTTCCGGTGATAAGGATTGTTATGATATCAGATCGTGATCGGAAGACAATAAACCGTACAAACCTTGCGACAAACAGAAGTAAGAGTCACACTTGTGGAGGTCGTGCATGATTAACAACAAAACATGTAAACAGAGGTCAGTAAGACAGTAGGATGACGAAAAATGTGTTAGTTCTAGTGAGATAATTAATTGTCAAGTCTAAACACATCTCGTAAGCTATGCGATGGTTTGGAATAGGTGACCTTAAGTCCCTTAAGAGGATTATCTACCCCTCAAGTTAAATATATATATAGACTATTATATTTTTGAAATTTTGTATGAGTGAGATTTAAATTTCTGTTGTTTCCATATTTTTCCATCGAACTACTGAATTTCAATTGTCTTTCTCAAACCTGAACTACTTTTGACTAGCTAAAACCAATTTAAATTACTGTTTTTGTGTTTAGTTTATGTTATTATATTTTTTATAGAAATCTAAATTATTAAATTTATTTTTATCCTGAAAAACCGAAACACGTCCTATTAAACCTTTTTGGCAAAACACCGTCGATATATATAATAGAGGGCCCGACATTCTCTGCATAGGGGCCCAGAAATTCTCTGTGCGGAACTGCTTATGAACTAAATTGGTTGATAAGATTATCCGTTAATTATATTACAGGCGTCAATAGCTTTTAGGTTGTAGGCTGCAAGCATTTTTATGTTTTATTTTTGGGTCTTCCCAAATAAATTTACTATTTTGGTACAAAAAATGTTGTCTTATTTTCGATTTATTTACAAATGTAAGAAGCATGTTCAGTTTTTATGTCCTGAGCGAAGTCTTCGAGTTCAGTTTTGACGAGATGTTGCCTAACAGTGTTTTGGCTACTAATCAATTTATGCATTTGAAATTTTCTTAACAGCTCACAACGTAATCTTTCAATTTTACATGTTCAATAAATTAGCGAAATTGCCGTTTGCGGTTGGACTTATTTCGGTAAACAGTCAAGAACTTGTTATTTAAAACTTCAGACCAATTTGTTGATTTGATAGGATTTTATTAGATTTTCAGTGAAATTTAAAATTTTATAAAACAAACGAAAAGTCGTGGGACTGCTGGCAGATGGAAAAACTGTTAAATCATTGGTTATATTGGTTTAATCAGAAATTGTATCATTATTTTGATCTTGTCCCATTTAAAATTGAAATTTGAAAAAATAACATAAACATGATTGTGTATAGTCAAATAATAATATAAAAAACACAACTTACACAATGAGGAAGCACAATGTCAATTTCATTGGTAGCGTGACTTGACTAAACCAATATAGTGTAGTCATTTTAAATAAAAATTACCCCATCACCTAAAAAAACTCTTATAAGCTAGGGATTTGTTATGTATGTTGTATTTAGTTACCGTAATAACATACTAAATGTCCTCGCAAAAACAACCTGTGCTACGGCCAAAAACCAGTTTCCTCCATAACTCAAAAACTATTCATAATATAAA